>JAWNLW010000340.1:620000-662500 GCA_035042075.1 Drosophila macrospina | reverse complement strand
TAGGGTATCACTTCCGCAACTGTGGAAAATATTTCTTGCTTAAGAGTCCCCAAATCAATAACAGAATGTTATTGTGACGCTGTTACGTCAGCAGCCACTGTTAAGCAGAATATCTGCATATCGTCTGAGTTGGGACTCAATTCTCATAAGCTCGACTGCGAGCACACCCGAGCGTATAATACCCTGTACAGCTCTCTATAAAAGTGCATTTACATTTATGTATTTGTGTAAGTTGCGAACAGAGAAACGGACAGGCAGTTAGAATGCGCATACTTGATGCAGACAAAGAATATATAGAATATATATACGCTATAGATACACACAGTAAATATATTCCTGTACAGGGTATAAAAGTACCAACGTCATGGCGTACCTACAGATACAAAAGATACCCATTAAAACAACACTCTGGGGTCAAACATGTGACAGTCAAAAGTGCTTTAATCGCATGGAAATCGATTGCGCAAGCAAATGTTTGCTGAATGTTGGGAATGTTGGAGAATTTGGGGAGGAAAGCCAGTGGGAGCAGCAGCAGAAGAAGCTGCTGATGAGGTGACAGAGGCAGAGACGGAGACAGAAACGGAGGCGCTCTAATGAGGCACTTCCAAGTTGCCACTCGCAAAGAGAGACGCCGATGAAGACACAAACAAAATGTAATTCCCGCAAATTAACAGAGCGACAATAAAACAACAATAAAAACGTTGTTGCTGCTGATGCGATATGTGACTATAGTTGTTGTTGTTGTTGTTGATTGTATTGTTATTGTTGTTGTTATTGTTGTTGCTGTTGCTGTTGCTAACATTGCTAATGGCACAAGGTCAAGTGACAATCGGTTTTATTTTTATTTGTTTTCTAGTGCGTGAGTTTTCTATGCGAAAATTTATTGGTTCAGCTGGGAAACTTTGCAGTTCGCGTGATGCAACTAAACCAAAACAAAAACAGTTGTCAAATCTTACCCTCTCTTTACTCTCTCTCTCTCTCTCTCTCTCTCTCTCTCTCAAGCTCTAGCTGTTATTGAACTAACAGAATTTACGACTTGAGAAGACTTGTGCCGCAAGTTGAGGCACAAATGCCCGCACTTTGCTATCAGCTTTACACTCACAATTGCTGAGATTATTATACGAAATTTCCTGTGCGTTTAGTTGAAGATATTAACTGCCAGTCTTAAGAGTTTCAGCAGAATAGCGCTGCGAGTATTTGAGTTATTCAAGTTAGTTACTTTGGGAAAGTGAATGCAGGCAGCGGGCTATTGGGCAATAGATGGCGCTGCTTAGTAAATTATTTGACAGCAATTGTAAACTTTGCTATAATCACTAAGATATCACAATGAAAAATTGTAAGGCGCTTTCAAAAGGAAAGTGCAACAAATTGATTCAAGCGCTTGACGATTGATGAAGCCGGCTAACAGTCAACAGGTGGCGCTGCTTAAGTTAACTACTTAAGAAGTTTATCGATATATTTGTAACTGTTACAAGAATTTTGTGATAAATTATGTTAGAATGCGAAGTAAATGAAATGCAGCAAGTGAGAGATTAGTTCAGGCAATTCCATTTAAATGACTAGCTCGACTATTGGGCAACAGATGGCGCTGTTCAAGTAGTTATTAAGAAGTTTATCGATACATTTTTAGATGTTACAAGAATTTTGTGATAAATTTTGTTAGAATGCGAAGTAATTGAAATGCAGAAAGTGAGAGATTAGCTCAGACAATTCCATTTAAATGACTAGCTCGACTATTGGGCAACAGATGGCGCTGCTGTTTAAATGTTGCTCAAGCCACTTCCGCTACAATTACGTGATGGGGGACATAGCGCACCAAGTTTCCGGTACTTACAAGTATTTCTAAGCTTTCCTAATAAATAAAAGTAAATAAAACAGTTAACAAAATATGCTCAGAGCGATGAAAAGTGAAATGCAAACACACTCGAAAGGTAGATGAAGCTGAAGCAGCAACTGAAGCAGCAACTGAAGCTGAAGCTCAAGTGCGGGGTGACATAATGTGGGCAACACTTTTATCTATTAGCAACGTTTTGTTTTTAGCTGAGTCATTGCCAGACGCCAGACGTCAGACGAGCAGCAAATGAAATCGAAAATGAACTTCATTAAACGACAACAAACAACAGCAAAGCATAAACAACACTTGCGCTATTGTGGGGCAACCGCAATAGCAACCGCAACGGAGGCAAAGCGACAAGTGCAGCAAGTAGTATCTCAATTTGTGAATGTACCCTCGTACCTTTGTATCTGTATCTGTATCTGTATCCATCTTTCAATCTATCCATGTCTTGTGTCTGTCAATACACAAGCATCTGGGCACGGGGCCGTACACAAAGCACAACCAACCCAATCGCACTCGAGCGTGGCCCAGTATTGCACGAGTACTACGTGACCTATTCCTAAGCTCAAGCTCGCCAGACAGCCGCATAACAGAGCGGCAATCCCTCCGGAGTTGTACAGTGCGGCCTCTCGAAGATGAACGCACTCAAAATGCGATTAATAATGGAATGCCATCCGAATGGGACGAGGAGGAGGAAGTGAACAGCGAGTTCAGCTTGACCTTCCACCTAGAGGGAGCTTTGCAGGTTCTTTGACGATCGCCCAGTCCCACTGTCAGTCAATCAGTCAGTCAATCAGTCAGCACTCAGTCAGCTAAGCAAACAGTCCATCAATCAGTCAATAAATGCATCAGCAATCAATCAGTCAATAGGTCAGTCAGTTAATCAGCTAGTCAGCATATCAATCATTAAGTCTAAAAATTACTATGGCAATCAGCCAATCACGCAGTCAATCATTCAATAGTCAATAGTCAGTTAGTCAGTTAATCAATGAGACCGTCAGCCTATCAAACATTCCCTCAGTCGGTCAATCTTTTGATGAATCAATTAATCAAAAAGTCAATTCGTCGCTCAGTCAGTCAACTAAACAGTCTATCAATCAGTCAGGCAGTCAATCAATCAGTCAGTTCATCACAGAATAAATCAGTCATTCAGTCAAGTAATCGGTCAGCCGCTCAATCAAATCACTGCCTTAGTCGTTCAGTCGCTCAATCAGTCTATCAATCAATCAGTCAGTCAATAGGTCAGTTTCTAAATTATTCGTGAAACAAATTGTCAGTCAATCAGTCAATCAATTAGTCAATATATCATTCAACGTATCAGTCACTCAGTCAAATAATCGGGCAGTCGCTCAATCAAATGGTCAATCACTCATTCATTCACTGCCTTAGTCGTTCAGTCGCTCAATCAGTCTATCAATCAATCAGTCAGTCAATAGGTCAGTTTCTAAATTATTCGTGAAACAAATTGTCAGTCAATCAGTCAATCAATCATTCAACGTATCAGTCACTCAGTCAAATAATCGGGCAGTCGCTCAATCAAATGGTCAATCACTCATTCATTCACTGCCTTAGTCGTTCAGTCGCTCAATCAGTCTATCAATCAGTCAGTCAATACGTCCGTAAATTATTCAATCAAACAGTTTGTCTTTCAGTTAGTCAATCAATCATTCAACGTATCAGTCATTCAATCAAATAATCAGTCAATTTTCAGTTGATAAATTAGTCGATCATTCAGTCCATCAAATGGCCAATCAATCAGTCAGTCAGTCAATCAGTCTACCAATCAGTCAGTCAGTCAGTCACTCAACAAATCTATCTATCTGTCAGTCAGTCAATCTATCAGTCTCTCAAATGGCCGAAACAATCCTTAAAGATAAATTCAATAGTGTTCCACTTTAGGGAGGCTGAACTGTACATGCACAGTACTTAGGTACAGGCACACATACATACATACATACATACATACATGTATGTAGATTACCACACATTTGTGCCGGCTGTAACTGGCGTCTGGCAGCTGGCAGCTGGCAACTGGTAGCTGCTAGCTGACATCTGCTCATCTAATCTGTTGCCTAAATACCTCTAAAAAGATTTGTGCACGTCATCGTAGCGCCGCTCGCTCGTAATTTACTGCCAAAATCTGCGTAACGCATCTCTGATGTATCGCACATTGCGTACATATGTACATCCCAGCTGGGATTTCATTGCTCTCCAGCTAATTGCTCAATTTTATGGGACTAACTAAAGCACTTTGCGCCACTGAGCCATGCAATTGAGCCGAGCCGAGCCGAGTTCACTGTCAATTGGTATGGCAAACAGCGAAGATAAAACTGTTCAAACGGATGTTTTGATTGATCATTTGCAACAGTTTGGGAACTAAATTAAGTGCACTTACCAATTGAGTATTGAGTATTGGGTATATTGATATCAAATGCAATTTAAGCTGCGAAATGAGTCAACACTTACTCGATCGATGATTAGACTTAGCTTAGTTTAAACTAGAGCAACTAGCGTCAGTTCAATTGAGAGGTAAGCTAGTTTAAGTGTAGTTCGCATTGTCATATGCTTGAAATTGATGCCTTGATTGATTGATTGATATACTTTCATATCTTCTGTATACGTTTCACTGCAAACGAAAACTTTAGCAACTGGTGCAAGTACTGCAGAGGCCTCTATTGCATTTTATTGATAATAAAGTAAATGGAAATGGAATCACTTGTAAGATGCTTGGCTTGATTGATCTATCAATATCTTCCAGTTCGATTAATTATTGATTGACTGAAGTCAATTAATAAATGGAGAACTCTCTTCTCAAACTCTTCTACTCCTATCGAGAATATACATCAAGAATATATAAGTATTTCATATGGTCGCAGATGCCTTCTTCTACTTTGCCACAAAACTATAAGACCCTGTTACCCGTTGAGTGCTGGGACCATATCAAAATTTGTACCCAAGGAACTTCCACAACTCGAGTTGTCAAGAAGTTGTCGAGTTGACCCAGAATGTGACCCATTTGCAGTTGGAATCTAACAAAGCATCGAAGCACCTTGTTGTATCCATTAGTTATTCAATCAGGATGAAGAGTTTCATATGCTATAAATGGAAAATCGTTTCTCCTAATCATTTGCAATATCAAAAGATATTTAATTCATTGGCGTGGACACTTTTTTTGACACTTGTGGATCACGAGCTGGGACACTTGTTCGACCCACTAATTAATTGCCAACAGTTTTGTATGCATGCCAAACATTCGAGGCGCCAATGAATAACGTCCCAATGTCTTGGCTCTGCCAACTGCCAAGTGCCAAGTACCGAGTGCCGAGTGCCAACTGCGGCGTAACAATTTTGCCACTTAATTGAAAAGTGAAAGCTATCAATCATTATAGTAGGCAGCAACACAGCGACACAGCAACAACAATAGACCACAATATGCCATACAATATATTCAAGATGGAGAGATTATTATTTATTGAAACTGTTTGGGTATAAAATACAAGAATGTTAAACGTCAAATAGTCTTCTTTCATATAACAATTAAATTAAGTATTTCATTTAATAAAGTGTATTTAGACTTGAGAGTCACTGTGTTGTGCTTACTCAGGTGTTTTGGGAACCATTGTACTAAACGGTTCGTGACACTGCTTGCAATAACAGTCGTTGCACTGCTTTTAGCAAAGTTTCAAATCGTTTCATTGAGGCACACTGCTGCGTCTCGCTCTAATACTTTGAGAGTCATTGTGCCAAGTGATATATTGGCGCACTGCTTTTAACAACACTTCCTGCATTCGTTTTTTAAGCAACGTTTCAAATCGTGCTATGGGAGTCTCCAACTTAATTGACTGTGAGTCATTCTGTTAAGCAGTTCATTGGCACTGCATTGTTCTTATCAAACACTTGTTGCACTGAATTTGCTACGTTCAAATCGTGCATTGACAGTCACTTTGCTTAAGTGTGTCTTAACTGTGGCTTTGAGAGCCACTGTGCTAAGCAGTCATTGACACTGTCATTCGTTGCACTGCTTTCAGCCAAGTTTCAAATCATGCATTGGGAGTCTGAGCTGATTGACTGTGGCTTTTAGAAGCATTGTGTTTAGCTGTTGATTAGTACTGCCACTTGCACTGCTTGCAGCTAAGCTGGAAATCATGCATTGTCTTACAGTTTGACAAGCATAAGATCAGCTCTGATTTAAATGAAATTATAACATTGCAATAGAAAATTCAATTTAATTCATTAAAAGTTATTAAAAAAAAAGAACAAAAAAATCGTATAATCGTAAATAATAATCGTATTTAAATGATACGGCCGCCTTAGAGTTCGGTGTGCTGCTTGGTGCCCAGGTGATCCTCCTTAATCATATCGGCGCCCTTCTCGCCAATCATAATGCAAGCCGCATTCGTATTTGCGCCCACAATATCGGGCATGATGCTGGCATCGATCACGCGCAATCCCTGGGCGCCGTGAACCCTCAGCCTGGCATCGACAACAGCTGTGGGATCAGCGACAGATCCCATGCGTGCGGTGCCCACGGGATGATAGACGGTGGTTGTCATGTGGCGAATGTAACAGCGCCAGTATTCATCAGACTGATACTTGAGAGCATTGCACGCCTCCAGATCGATCTTGTGGAGTGAAGCTTCGCGCTCACCGAATGCCTTCGTCTCGGGCAGTCGCTTGTAGATGTTCAGAGCACGGATGTAAGTCTCGACATCGCGCTCATCCGTCATGTAACCCGCATCGATCAGTGGTGCATCCAAATAGTTGGCACTCTGCAGTTGCAGGCTGCCCGCCGAGAAGGGCTTCAAGTGCAGCAGATATGTGATGTAGGTATTGGAGTTCTGATTTGCCGACAAAATGCTCTTTGCCACACGATCGTTGAAGCCTGTGGCAGCCACATAGCCGCGCAGCTCGGGGCTCTGCATGAGGCTAAAGAAGTTCGTTGTCTGTATATCGGGATTGGGGCCATGCAACGATGTCGTGTTGATGAAGCCCGTCAATGCGGTTGCCTCATGGTGCAACAGTTTGCTGTATCTGCCCATCAGCAGATTGTACATGGCATCCACCAGCTCCTCCTCGGTGGGCTTGCGTGCCGTTGACTTGTCTATCTGGAAGATGACGGGCAGACTGGCGTGATCCTTGAGGTTGCGGCCCACGGGCAGGTTCAGCTTGACGGGAATGCCAATGTCCTTCAGATGCTCAGCTGGTCCAATGCCTGTCAAACCCAAAGGAAAGCTTGCATTAGAAAATTCATCAATGAATCTAGCTGTCGTATCTCAAGCTATCATGCAGCTTTAAGCTTTGAGGAAGCTCGCATTAGGCTAAGCACTCAATGAGCTTTAAGCTCATGCAGCTTGATCGTAGCAAAGGGATAAGAACAAGCAGCTGATTATAAAAGTATTATATGCTATGCTCTAGTCGAGCTTACTCGACTGTGAGATACCGTGTATTTAATCCTTCAAAAGCTCTGACAATTCAATTGCAATTTATTTATATACGAGGAACGAAAGAGGTTGTGCATGAATGAATCTTGATGGAAAATTCCTCTGGATGCTTTCAACACGCAGAAATCAACAGATCAAGCTCTGAGAGACTTTGAGACCTGGATCATGTCCATAGTCATGACTACTCGTGAGACGCGTCTGTTCGTAGTCGCATATGGAATATATATGCTCAAAGGAGTCGAAGTCGCCTCTTGTTCATAAACATTGTCTTTTTCTCTACGACAAACCAAGCAGACTTCATAAAGGTACAGGGTCTAAGGAACTGTCAGGGCTTCTCACAGAGTCGCAGCTCAAGTGAGCTGATAAGCGAGTCAGATACCGCGCAACGGATAACTTTAATCGGTGCGCTTGACATTGAACCAGAATGGATTAATGGCATTTTTCCGGCTAGACAACACCTACACCTACACCTATATCTATATCTATATCTATATGTATATCTATATCTATATATAGACCTATATCTGCTTGGCCATAAAACATTAATATTTTGTTTACTTCTTTATGCTTGGATTATCTTATCGGGTTCTTGTGCTTTTCCGTCAATTGCAAATTGCGTTCTGTTTGACCTTCACTTACCTGAGAGCATGAGAATCTGTGGGGTGCCAATGGCGCCGGCGGAGAGAATGATCTCCTTGCTCGCTCGCACCGTGTACTCCTTGGCACTGCGATGCACGAAGGTGACACTCTCGACGCGATTCTTCTTATCCAGATTGAGCTGCTTCACGTGCGCATGGCGAACGATGTGCAGATTGGGCGTGTCCTTGCGCAGATGCGAGTGGGCGGTGGTGATGCGACGTCCGCCGTCCTGGGTGCCCAGTATATCCATTTGGCCAACAAACGAACCCTCTGTGAAGTCCGGCGCACTGCCGTACCCCATCTCCAGCATGCCCGCCCGGATCGTGGTGCGGAATTCATTGTCCGACACGTAATTGTTGAGCCCCATGGGTCCCCCGATGCCGTGATCACCGGACTTGTAGTCGGGTCGCGTGGACCGCAGATCTTCGGCCTTGCGGAAGTGCTGGAGTACGTCGTCGTAGCCCCAGCCGGGATTACCTCGCTGCTCCCAATCATCGAAGTCAAAGCGCGTGCCACGCGCATAGATCATGGCATTCATGCCATTTGTCCCCCCCAACATCTTGCCACGCGGCCAATGGCAGCTCTCGCCCTTCATGGCCATGCAGGCGCGTCCATTCGGCTGCGTGTGGTACTGCCAATCCCAGTCGGAGAACTGCGTTGCCATGTGCCAGGCCACGAATTCCGTTTCAATCGGCGGATCCCCGCCAGCCTCCAGCAGAAGGATACGCCAATTCGTTTGCTCCGCCAGGCGACCGGCCACAACAGCTCCCGAGCTGCCCGAGCCCACCACAATGAAGTCGTACGGTTCGTTAAATCCATGCTCCGATTTGTCCAGCCAATCGCCATGATCCGCTGGCCATTTCTGCTGCCCACTGAGATCACAATACTTGGCGATCAGCGTGTGCAGCAGCAGCGACATTAGCGTGTTCGCTGGACCCGCTGATCTGGCTGCGCACTGCGCGCTCAGGAATTCCATGTTTCACAACGATAACTACAGCGATAACTACAGCGATAACTACAACGATATCAAGTTCCTATTCTTCACTACTTCACTAATTCACTACTCGACGCTAAGGCGGCCCGTGAGCTACTGTCCGGCGTACGCTGCCGGCAAGCGGCATTTGTACGTCCCGTCGAACGCTTCATTCGCATGCCACACGCGTGGCCGTAAATCAGCAGCGCCATTTGCATTGCAAATCATATATATATATATCTGTATCTGTATCTGTATATATATCTATATATATATAAATACACACACGAATTTGTAGGCTGTGCTACACGGGCAACTGCCGGACGCGCCTTTATCAATGCCCCACACGGCGAGATTAGATGTCACATTCAAGCAGCGGGTGCAGTCGCAGTCGGAGTCTCAGTCGCAGTTGCAGTCGCAGTCGCAGTCGCAGTCACAGCAAGGGGCACCACAGGCACAGCAGCCTCGAGTGACACCACATCGACACTAGACGACACTACAACAACTCTGGCCACTGGGCTACCTGCTCTTGATAAGCCCCGCGCCTCAGAACTGCTCTTTATGACCACAAGCACATGCGACTGCTCATCTATCCACTCATCCACTCATCCACTTATCCACTCATCCACTCATCCATTCATCCACTCATCCAGCACACACTGGTGTCAGGCTCAACATAAATAGCTGAAACTGAGCCAAAGAACAGCAACTTCAACTAACCATAACATTCATAAGAACTTCGATCAAATTGCGAGTAGATGTCAGTTGATATCGAAACATAAATATATCGATTATTGCTTCGATTCAACGCTTAAACTGTTGATAGAAAATAATAGTAAGATAATAATAATAAGAAAAATACTTTAAATCTATATAAAATCATTGCAATACTAATTTTGATTTTAATCAAACTTTCAAATTTATTAAATTAAATTAAATTATTTATCGATTAAATCCTTCTGTCAACTCGCAACGCTCAACGCCTATATAAACAATATCCAATAATAAGAATTTGTAGCTCTCAGTAACTATCTCAGTAACTGCAGCCTTTAGGTATAGCTTACTATATAAAAGAATATTAATTTTAAGTTTCTCTTTAACTTAAAAATATAAATTTCAGATCAATTCCAAGTCTGAGAAACATTTTTAATTTGTTTTTACTGCTTTCTCGTTTTAAATATATGTTTTTATATTATCTACAAATTGACTTGCGTTAAGTTTTTAATTTAAAATCTTTTATTTGAATATTTATTTGTTTTAAGCTTAAGCTTTTTAATATATTAATATTTATTTCACTTATAATATATATTATTTAAATATTTATTTACCTAAAATTCAAGCTCTTATGTCATTTTATATATTTTACAATATAAATTTTAGTTTTTATACTAAATTTATGCTTTTAAATTTACAATTTTTTAAGGTTTATATATTTGAGTATTTGCATTTACTTAAACATATAATATAATAAATAATTATAAATAATTCAATTTATGGCTTTTAAGTTGAAGCTCTTAAGTATTTAATTTTAAATTTTTATAATTTTATTTATGTATTTACATATGTTCTAAGTTAACGCTTTAAAATATTTAATGTAAATTACTTAAATTTTTTTATTTTAAATGTAAGCTTTTAAGTTTGAAATAAACATTTTCTTAATTATTTATTTGTTTAATGTTTAAGCTTTCTTAAATTTTATATTCATTTTATATTTTGTTGTTTACATTTATTAAGTTTAAATCACTTTACTTAATTTCTATTTTAAATTTAAAACAATTTTCTTCATACAACTGTTGTATAACTGTTGTTGACAAATGATAGATACCCTGTAAATTTCAATAGAATCAATTAATGATCTCGAAAGTTTTTTAAGAATTATAAATGATAAATTTCATTTCTTTATACGTTTGCTTACATTTAGTGACTTTTTTTTTAAAGATAGTTTTTTTTTATAATTTTGCAGCTGATTAGAAAATGTAAATTGTTTTTATTGTACATTTGTCTCAGATCTTATACTTATTAATAAGTAAATTGTTTTCTATCTAAACAAATACACTTGGCACCAGTGTGCACAGCCCGCCCTCCTTCCGTCTGTCCCTGCATCCATTCAGCCGCAGACTTTGATAAGCAGAATTGTATTATTGCTGCCTCCGATAAGCCAGGCCAAACTACTTGCCTTGCGTTGCCATTGCGGTATCTTTATGTGGTCCCATCGGCAGCGCGATTAGACTTAGAGGGAGGCGAGGTGCTGCTTGGTGCTTCGAGGCGGCATAAACAACAGCTGAACACCACAAAGCACCACAACACACCTCAGCATGCTCGAGCATTGTTACAGTGTCAGCATGTTGAGTTTGCTGCCGCTCACCTGTCGACAAGGTGTGCACCTGGGTTCGGCCAGCACGTACTGTGAAGCACCCTACACAGCTGAGGAGGCGGCATGGCAAACCCACTGAGCATTTAACGCTCACAATATTACTGAGAGTCGGGTGTCTGAGCTCTTGCAGCACTGTATCAGTATATTCAGTATATTCAGTATATTCAGTATTCTTGGTATTTTGTTAGTATTTTTATCAGTTCTTTTTAGTATTTTTTGAGTGTTTTAGGATAAGTTCCCTGACTAATGAGTAATTTTAGGGACTTTTTAAACAGAAATCGCGATTCTACAAGAAGAAAACATATGTAGGTTCTTTTTGTAGTACTTTCAGTATATATTTATATGTATATATATATTTATATTTCTTTATAAATAATATTTATTTTTTATTATATTGATTTTATTTTATTTGATTTATTTTTAATTATTGTATTTCCGTCTTTTCAATGAGCTATTGCTTTGGTTCTTACAGCTTTTCAGGCTTTGAGAATAATGTATTACTCAGTGCAGTATTTTTAGTATTTTTGTTAGTATTTGTATGGTATTTTTTGGGTATTTTTCGGTATTTTTTGGTATTTTTTTGGGCTAAGTTATCTCCAGATTCTGCGCAGTGTACTTACATTGATTTATATTTAAGCAAACAAAACTTTAACGTTTTAAACAAGAGTTGACATACTATAATTATAAAATTGTATGTTCTTATTTTAGTATATTCAGCATTTAAATATTTAATTCGATTTTCTTGGTATTTAGTGTATTTTAAACACCAATGATTCTACTTAATCCGTTTGCTACTCTGATTAATTCAGCAATTGCCTTCAATTTAGCTTTAGCTTTACGGAGTTTTCTTCTATTTCTTTAAACTATTTCGCCACAAAAAAAGAGACACAACTATTTCAAAACGAATTAATTTGATTTAGATTGTAAATCAGCAGCTTAGAAAGTGCATTTTCCCCGAAGTTGTTTAATAGTTCTGTTTGTTTTTCAAAATTTGTGTTTATTAATTGAATTGATCTATAACAAATTGCAATTATGTTTATGTTTAAAATGTTTTTACTTGATTTTGTATTTCAATAACTTTGCCACTTTCACTTGCAGTTTATCAGCTTCTTTTGTATTTAAACTGTCTTCATTTGTTGTAATATAAAAGTGGAAACAATATTCTTACTTTAAATCTCCCTTCTTAATACAACTGCCATAAGTTGCTCTAAAACTGAACGCATTTCACTGCGGGAAGTTATTTTAAACAGTTTAACTTAAAAATAAACGAAGTAAATGCATCAGCTGGACAAGTTAAGCTATAAGTTTTCATCAGCAGATAGTTGATGAAGACTGAAACCAAGTTGAGCTTCTCACTTCAAAGAAAATGGGGAAGAAAGTGCAAATCAATACTTTCTATGAAATGCTGCGGTTAGATAAGTAACAAGTCAGGCAGCTACAGTCGTGCGACGACTGTGGAGACTCTGAACTAATCGGGAAAGCAAAAAAATTAAGCAAATATAAAACTAAATTTAAAGCCATGAACCTGGTGATCATTCATTCCTTAATATCTTCTATGTTTATGATCCCATCGTGCTGAAATTTTCTGAAAACGTCCGCAAAGGGACATACTCCATATGTGCCAAATCTGAATTAAATCTAAAGTCGGTAGCTTCAGTTATACGTTTTTTTTTCGATTTGCGGGGGCGGAAGGGGGCGTGGCAAAAATCTAAAACAAACTTGATCTGCGTGCAAACTAAACACGTGTTGTCACCAAATTTGGTTACTCTAGCTTTTATAGTCTCTGAGATCTAGGTGTTCATATAGACGGACAGACGGACAGACGGTCAGACAGACATGGCTATATCGTCTCGGCTGTTGATGCTGATCAAGAATATATATACTTTATAGGGTCTGCCACGCCTCCTTCTGCCTGTTACGCACATTTCGCTTTCGTCAAACCTAGTAGACTATGTACTTTTAGTACAGAGTCTAAAAAGTCTGTTGGAAATGTAATCCAGTTCTAAAAGAAACATCTCTCGCTGTACAACATGAGTTTGATAAATACTACTATATATTTATATTAACAAGCGAATTGCCTAAGCTTACAATGAGTTCAGTGAGTGCAACTACAACTCGGGGTCGTGCGTATGCCCACGGAACTCTTCCCTGGTGCCGCGTGGGCTCGTCCAATCCTCGGCGATGAAGTCGGCGGCACGTTCTCCGATCATCACCGTGGCGGCATTCGTATTGGCGCTGACCACGTTGGGCATGATGCTGGCATCGGCGACGCGCAGGTTGTCGATGCCATGGAGATGGAGGCGGGGATCGACACAGGCAGTGGGATCGCTTGAGGGAGACATCTTGAGGGTGCCCGTGTGGTGGTAGCAGGTGACGGTGAAGTACTTGGCATAGCAGCGCCAGTAGTCATCCGAGCGATATTCGTGGGCGGCCGTGTCGCACTCGGGAATGGGAATGTGAGAGAGTTGAGCATGGGCTGCTCGATAGGGCGGGGTGGACAGCAGTTGCTCCTGGTAGCGAATGCCGCGCAGGAGGGTTGCCAGATCCTCCGGCAGGGTCAGGTAATTGCTGATCAGCTGCGGTGGCTCGCTGTAGTCAGTGCTGCGCAGACTGAGCTGACCCCTCGCCTGGGGATGGGAGAGCAGGACAAAGACGCACAGGATGTCCGAGTCGAGCAGCTGTTGCTGCAGATGCCTCACGTACTGCTCTTGGAAGCTGAGGCCCGTGAGGAACATCTCGAGGATATCTTGACGTGCACGCGGTATGTGCAGATGATGGAACTCGACATCCGGATAACGTGGATCGGTGTGGTTCGAGGTGTTTATGAAGCCCACAATGGAGGCGGTGCCATGGTTGGCCAGTGGCCCCGTGCGATTCACAAGATACTCATAGATGTCGTCCAGCATCTGCTTGGGATCGGCAGCCACATCCGACGATTCCCCCTGCACCTGCATGAACAGCGGCACCAGCACATGATCCTGCAGATTGCCCCCGACGCCGGGCAGCTCCTTGACCACCGGCAATTGCAATTGCTCCAGCTGTGCACGTGGTCCGATGCCAGAGCGCATCAGCAGCGCTGGCGAATCGATGGTCCCAGCCGACAGCACCGCCTCCTTGGCCACGCCCACACGATAAGCACGCCCGCCACGCACAAAGCTAACAGCCTCCACCCGCCTGCCCTCCGCATCGAAGTGCAACTGATTGACCAGCGCATGCTTGATCACCTGCAGATTCGATCGCCCCCCCACTCGGCCCAGGTGACCCTTGCCCGTGGTCATCCGTTGGCCATTCTGCGCTGTGACCGGCACATTGGCATAGCCCACAAAGCTGCCCTCGGCAAACTGCTGCACTCGTGGCACTCCCATCGCCTGGGCGCCCGCATAGATCAGCTTCTCGATGGCCGGCAGCTCGAAGCTGCTCAAGGTCACATAGCCCTGCGGATGTGTGGCATTGCCCACGGGACGCACGGACTTCTCGAAGTAGGGCAGCACCTCGTCGTAGCTCCAGCCGGTGTTGCCCATGGCCGACCAATTGTCAAAGTCCTGCCGATTGCCCCGTATGTAGAGCATTGCATTCACTCCCCCCGTGCCACCGATCATCTTGCCACGCGGCCAGTAGCAGCGTCCGTTCTTCATCGCCTGGCAGGCGCTGCTGCTCGGCTCGGTGAAGTAATTCCACATGAAGTCCGAGTGCTGCAGTCCGAAGAACAGCGCTGGTATCTGTGCAGGAGCAGAACACGAGAGAGAGAGAGATAGAGAGAGAGGGGAGAGAGAGAGAGAGAGAGTGGGAAATGCATTATTATCAGTTTGATTACAATTCAATAGGAAGCTCAACTCACGCTCAACACAAAGTACACAATTCAAATATCTATGAGCTGAATAAAAGTAAAATAGGCTCAGCTAACTACTAGCTAAGTGAGTTACTAGTTAGTAGCATTACTAATTGGGAACCCCATTAGCTTTACAGAAAACAAGGAAAAGTCTCTTCGCATTCGAGCAAAAGAAAACTCCGAAAGGTTTAGTTCGAGCTGCAAAGACGAAGCGCAATAGAAGCGACACATTAAGTATATTTATACCCTGTACAGGGATATATTTGCCTTGTGCAAGGTGTATGTAAGAGGCAGAAGTGGGCGTGGCAGTTCCTACAAAGTATATATATTCTTGAGCAGTATCAGCAGTATCAGCAGCCGAGTCGATTGACTGTTTGTCTGTCCGTCTCTCTGCACAAACGCGTCGATCTCAGCAACTCTAAGAGCTAGAGACACCAAACTTCGCATAAAGGTGCGTGTATATTCTCTGCAGATCGAGTTTATAGCCACACTAGATACTTCTAACTTCTCAGTTGCTCAAAGAATACTATAGAGAAGCTACGCTGAAAGTTTCATCAAGTTCAGTCTATAAATAAGAAAGATAATCGCAAAAGAAAGCAAATTGAACTGCTTGCGCTTTGTTCGTTGCTTGCAGCACATGTGTGCGAGTGTTGTAGCACTCAGCTTTGGTGCGCAAACAAGCTTAATGAACCTGACCTGATTGCTCAGCTTAAATTGCGTTCGTTTTGAGAAATTAACACTGAAAATGTAATCTTAATCGTAATCGTCGTCTATATGATTTTGGGAGTTGGGATATTTTCAGTTTAGTTGTAATAATTTTAAATTTACATTTAAATGTAAACTTAAATTAAACTTCATTTTAAAATTAAATTTTAAACTCATTTGTTACACTCAAATTACATTTGTAATTATTTTTAATTTAATTATCATAAGAGTTTGATTTTATACTTGGGTCGACTGCTGTTAGTCGACGTTAAATAAATAAATAAATAAAAAATAAATAAATAAATAAATAAATAAATAAAAAAAATAAATAAATAAATAAATAAAAAAATAAATAAATAAATAAAAAAAATAAATAAATAAAAAAATAAATAAAAAAATAACTAAAAAATAAATAAATAAATAAATAAATAAATACCTAAAAAAATAAATAAATAAATAAATAAAAAAAATAAATAAATAAATAAAAAAATAAATAAATAAATAAATAGATTATCGAAATACTTGTACTATAAAGAACTGTACAGGGTATTATACTGTCGCTTGACTTTCTGTCTGTCTGTTTCTGTTTTATTTAAAAATACTTAAGATATATATTTAAGGTTATTACCTTATTACCTCCGATTAGGCCTAGAGAGAGAGCGGAGCAATTAATTCGATTTATTCGATAAGGGAATACGACTACGAGATACTCTAGAGAAGACACATCAGCAAGGTTCATTAGCTGAAGTCTACTGAGCAGCTTCCCAAACATCTTTCAATGACTTCCCATGTTTTTCTTTTATTTATTTGTTATTTACTTGACTTCTTTCAAAAATGTTCTTACTTGAACTAACGTGCTTAACGTGCTGAGTATCTCACTGTCGTGCACACTCGACTGTAGCATTCTTATTTGATTTGTATTATTATTTCACATAATTTCTTTTATTATTTTTATGTTTATTGAGTTGCTAATTCTTTCAATTTATATAAATTTGTGTAAATAGGGAAAACTCTCAGGCATAAAGCAAACTCTGAGCTGCACAGTTACAACTGTTCATTTGCCAAAAAGTACAGTTACAGCTACTTGGTTTTTCTTTTAGTTATCGCAGCATTTTCATTTGCAAACTTGTTAATTGCTGCTATAAAAAAAAAGTGTTTGCAAACTAAGAAATAGTGATAAGCTCAGCTTTATCTGCTCACTCTCCCTCTCTCTCTCCCTCTCTCTCTCCCTCTCTCTCTCACTCCCTCTCTCTCTCTCTTTACCCTTTACATCAGAATATAGAACAAGATCTTCATAGCAGCTGTGTTTGCTTTGACAGATTTATATACTCACTCAGTGTCTGGACAGAAGCCCTATATCTCAGCTGATTAGGTGAACACACCTTAACTTATCGCCTGATATGTTTGTTTGATAAGAGATAAGAGAATATCAAGATTTCAGCGTCAATTTAGCAATCTAAGTACGCAAATTCTTGTTTATGAGAAAACAAAACTGTGTCAAGAACTGAAAATCGATTCAAATGATGACTAAGCTAGAAAAAATGCACAATCGTGTGTGAGAATACGTTGCGATTGCTTCAAGTTTGATCGTCACAGTCGAAGCTTCACTGTGCCAATGTCACATTTACATGGATAGAACAGTTGAAGTTGAGCGGAAGGAAGTGCCTCTACTAAGATTTCACTTGAATGCAGTTTCGATTGCAGGGAATCGTTGCTCAAAGCGAACTAGTTAATGAACTGGTTCATTGCCTCGCAATCGCCTTCAACTTGACATTGACCCTCAAAGTCACTCGAGGTGCACTCACCTCAGATTCAACGGGCGGATCACCGCCAGCCTCCAGGACAAGCACACGCCAATCGGGATTCTCGCTGAGGCGACTGGCAACCACTGAACCCGCTGAGCCGGCGCCAATGACAACAAAGTCATAGTTGAGTTCCCCGCGCAGATCGCTGAGTGTGTCGCCATAATCCGGTGGCCAGAACGAGCTGCTTGCCACATTGCACTGGGCAGTAAGCAAAGTCTGCAACAGCATGCTGACCATGCCGTGCAACAGCCCAATGCCGGGTGAGTTACACTCAGTCGTCGAGTTGAGGTTGCTTGTTGTCAACATTTGACACGTTGGCGATTTGAAGCGTTGCCCGAGTTTGCGATTTGCTTTTATAGTAGATGCGCTCTCGCTCTGCGTCACTATTTCCCCCTCTCTCTCGCTCTGGCAGCCGGTTATCGCTGCTGTCCAGCTGTTCACTGAGTGAGCACAGCAATCGCATTGAAGCAGCGATATCAATCTGTAAATGTAATCTCAGCTGTTGCTCCTGTTTGCCAGTTTGCCTGTTTGTTTGTTTATAGCCCGGTGACCAGTGTTTATAACCCAGTGACCCCCGCACGTGCTACTGCCACAGTGGCCCACACTTTGGCAACTGCCGAGTTCATCAACTCCACAGATTAACGACTCCACTTGCTGCCTCAGCTCAGCTCAGCTCATGCAAGAAACTAGCTAATATTTCGCCTTTACATCAAGTAACTTAAGCAATCACTTTATTTAAAAGTAAATACATTTTTAAATACTATACATTCTCTTATTTTTGTTGACAAATTTGCCACACAATACACATGCAATTTATTCATTAAAGGCAACTTTAGTCATCGATTAAGCAGCCAGAAATTCTTTTATTTAATTTCTAAAGTGAATAGAATGTTAAATGCAAATGCAAACTGTGCACTCCACTTTATGTTAACTGCAAATTTCATTGGCATTTCACAATAATTATGCAATAAACTATTTGCCTAAGTCGGAAGCAGCTAAAGGCAGCCAAAGCGCCATCTAGCGTTGGTTGCCATTCACACGGTGATCTGCGAGCAAAGATCTCTCTGTTGTGTGAGCATCTGAGAGCAGCATTTCTTCACTTCTTGAAAACACTTTACACCCTCGCAATTTCGCTCAGTGTACACGCGATGTTATCAAAATGCCGTTGAATTAGTCAGAGCCAAAACTCAGAGCAACTCAAGTCAATGAATCAACATCAAAATCAAAATCAGCCAATGAATGGAATCAAAATGCATTTCAGTGGAGCACAACAACAGCGAATGAAAATATTTAATAAATATAATAAATAGAATAAATAGAATAAATATAATAAATATAATAAATATAATAAATATAATAAATATAATAAATATAATAAATATAATAAATATAATAAATATAATAAATATAATAAATATAATAAATGACAAATATATTTATATGGAAATATACAATGAATTCACGCAGTTAACTATCGACAGCTCACACTGAAATCGACCAAAAGAAATAATGCGCAAATTATTGAAAGTGATTCGATTAGAAGAGTTTGCAAATTTCCAATTTACTTTTCTGATTCATTTTGATTCCTGTTAATCATTATTCTTTATAATTAACATTAGTTTAATTTAATTGCATATTTATATATTATATATTTCATGACTTTGATTGCATTTACTTTAGAAACTATATTTATCTTCGCATTTACCAATAATCTGAGTCGACAGCTTTGAGAATGTCTCCTTCAATATATAAATAAATAGTTTCACTTAAAGTCTGCAAATAGCAACTGTTTCTATTTTAAATACTGTTAAATACTTTATGTATTTTCATTGTAGAACCCAACTTAAATGTAGTTCAAGCAAAGCCTTACTTTCCCTCATCAAGAACCTCAAGATCTGCCTACTTTAAATTTCTTAAATATACTTGAGTTTCAATCGCTTTTATTAACTCAAATAATTAATTGGACATCGCGGTTTCTTATCGTCTTTTATGGGTTTTTAATCGACAACAAATGAATTCATAATTATAATTATTTATATTGCTTGTCGCCTTTGTTTTGAGCCAATCGTGGGTGCATTAACATTTGATAACTTGCTGTAATGCAGTTGATTAATGAAATGACACCTGGAATGTCTCATGATGTGTGTTGCTGGATCAATGAAGCGTTGACCAAGTTCTTTTAGTTGCTTACTGAAATATACGAAGAGCTCGACAGTTTAGAAAAGTAAACAATTGAAAGAAGAGCATTTACTTCTCAGAGAAGAGAAGTTAATAACTTATTTTCTTATTTATTTATTTATTTATTTATTTATTTATTTAACGTCGACTAACAGCTAACTAACTAATTTATGATAATTAAATTAAAAATAATTACAAATGAAATTTAAGTATAAAATGAGTTTAAAATTTAAGTTTAAAATAAGATTAATTTAAATTTAAATTTAAAATTTCTAATCTGAGGAAATCAAATAAGCTTTGATTGATCCAACATTTGTTGCGGGGATTGGGGAACACCCAGAAAAAACCAATCAGATCACAAAGTATATAAATGTAGTTAGTGTATACTAGCTAAATAGTTTAGGATGAGCAACTTGAAGCTGGGAAGAGAGGACTCTGAGCTGAATACATGAAAAAGTTTATTATAATCAGCACAGAGTACTCGAAAAGGTTCATGCAGAGCGTAGTTAGTGGTACATGGCATAAAGTTGCGAGTAGGTCTAGAAGGAACATAGAAATTAATTCTATTTAATAACATATAGGAGTCAATTTCACCATTGATTAGTTTGACAATAAATAACCCACCCAGCATGATTAGCTAGAGTTGGAAGGTTAATTAGCAAGAGTCTACTGGAATAAGAGGACAGGTCAATACCAGCAACCCAGTTAAAGCCGCGAAGCGCGAAAAGTAAGAACTTCTTTTGTACAGACTCTTGGCTTCTTTAAACTCCAATAAAGATGTTTTATTGTCTTCCAGAGAGAATCTTCTTAAAATCGTTTGTCAGAAAAGAGAAGTTTATAACTGATCAATTGGGTTTATACTAAGAATCGTATATAGATAAGTTAACAACTGAAAGAGGAGCTTTTGCTGTCTTCAAGAGAGAATCAACTTAACATCGTTTGCCAGAGAAGAGAAGAGTTAATAGCTTAACATAAAGATGATATTTTGTTTGTCAGAGAAGAGAAGTAATAACTTGACTTCTTTAAACTCCAATAAAGATGTTTTATTGTCTTCCAGAGAGAATCTTCTTAAAATCGTTTGTCAGAAAAGAGAAGTTTATAACTGATCAATTGGGTTTATACTAAGAATCGTATATAGATAAGTTAACAACTGAAAGAGGAGAATTTTGCTGTCTTCTAAAGAGAATCAGCTTCACATCGTTTGTCAGAGAAGAGAAGTTAATAACTATTCAATACGGCTTATACTAATAGGCAAATTTAGATAAGTTAACAATTGAAAGGAGAGAATTTTGCTGTCTTCTAGAGAGAATCAACTTTACATCGTTTATTCTAAGAATCGTATGTAGATAAGTTAGCAACTGAAAGCAGAGAATTTTGTTGCCTTTTAGAGAGAATCAACTTAACAAAGAAGAGAAGAGTTAATAACTTGGCTTCTTCGTGCCGCAATCAGACGTTTTCCATGCCAAGACAGAGAGATAGAAGACTAGACTCTATCAGACTATACTAGACGATACTCTAGGTGTCGTAACTGACCTTCTTCTAATGTCGAAGTTACTTGGTAAACATTGTTGGCCTATCTAACACTTTGGGCTAAGTCAACACATTTGAGACGCACTCTTCTACTATCACTATGAGAACTCACAAATTTCATGTTATCTTATCGAGTGTGAAAAGGAAAAAGAATAAACAAACTGAAAACTCAACTTAATCGGTCGGCAATTGCCTGAAATAATGTGCGAATAATGTGATTAATATTAATGATATTATTATGATGTTATAATCATGACTAGCTGCTAGCTGCTAGCTGCGGCAACCCAGACCCCAGCAATGTCGATCAAGGACAGGTACGCTGTAATCGGCAAACACCAAGCAAATGACAATAAAAGAGAATTCCACTTTTTATTATTCGCCGTCGAGTAATTGCTATAAAAGGCACAAACAGTTTATAATCGCGACAATAGAACCACATTGTTGACATTCAACAATTGGCAGTGCCACAAACAAGGCGCTGCCTCAGCACACACACTCGCCAAGCAGCCAGACAGGCAGATACCCTCTACGAGCATTCAACTTTATAACAGATTTGTTAGTTGATTTATTCATGTGGGAACTAAGCACAGAACTGTAGCAGCTCTGAAATGAACTCATCTTCTATTCCAATGCTCTTCTCAACTTATGCCCAGTGAACTCATTAAACTGATCGTGAACTTTTGCTCATAAATAGTGATCAAGTGTGAAGAGTTACTAGTGAACCGCTTCATCAGCATAAGTATTTAAATTTGTGTTTCTTTGAGCCTTCTTAGCTGCAGCAACTTCTTCTATCTGAGGAACTCTTTCCTGCTTTCCTTACTCCAGATGTTGTTGTTTGATTGCCATGAAATTATCAGAACTTTCACCAACTATCAACTATATAATATAAGTAATTCCTATCTCTTCATATCCTCATAATTTGCTTTAACTTTAAGCTTAACTTTTAAACTTAATTCTTGGTTTGTATCAACAAATACTTCAACAACAATTTATGCCTATTCAACGCTATATTTAAAGCATTAATTTAATCAAAACTTTGTTACATTTTTGCCAGTTTTATTCTACGCTCGAATACAGGGTATTTATGTATAGTATAAAAAAAAATTTAAAAAAAAGAACTAAGAAAATAGCATTAAATTAAGTACAAGTTAAATATGTGAAGTCGACTGCTGGCGCCACCTGTCGGCCCCTGCTCACAGTCCGCTATTCATCGCAATGCGCACAAATTGAATGGGCGCGGGGGGCTCAGCATTTGCCGCGGCGGCAATCAAGCTGCTCACGGGCACAAGATTGAGACCAGCGCCGAGACCTGCAAGTGGAACGAGGAACGAAAATTTAAAGAGAGGCAGGTCAAATGGTGGGAAAGGGGAGGGATGATTGGGACAAAGATGAAGAAGGTGGAGAGGAGAGGAGAAGTAGATGTAAGAAAGAGAATAAAGTGAAAGGAAGTGGAGAATCGGATTAGATTAGAATAGGAAGTTTGAGGAGTAGCCGATGAGAAGAGTGAAGGAGTGAGAGGAGGATAATGAGGAGGAAGAACCGAATGGAGGATATAAATGCAGCACTTTGAGGTGGACTAGGACAGAATCGAAGAATGGAGGGAGAGGAGGAGATAGGAGATAGGAGAAGTTGAAAAAGAAGGAGAGAGATGAAGTGAGAAGGATAGTGAGGGACATAAAACCGAACAGGGGGAAATAAGGACATAGATGGAGTAGAGGAAAATGGGTAAGGAGGAGAGAAAAGAGTAATTAGGAGTTAGAGAACAGGAAAACAGAAGGAAATGTTATAGTGGTGGAGTAAAACGTTGCCGAAGAAGATGAGGAGGGATAAGAGCACAGAGGAGGAGATGGAGAAGAGATGGGAGAAGGAGGAGGAGGAGGAAGGCAGGGGGAAAGAAGAACGAGGAGGAAGAATGACAAAGAGATGTTAGCAGAACTTATGTGACAAGAAGCGGGTGGAAATATCAGAGATATAGCAGAGATAGGGGGAAGGAGACAGGAAGAATCTATAGGAAGCAGTCGACAGTAGACAGCAGGAAACTGCAAGTGGGAGCTGCAAGGTTAAGTTGGAAGCTTAAAATGTGGCAGGAGGGATCAGTAGACTGCAGGAGAAAACAGGAAGGATCAGGAGAAAGCAAGAGGGATTCAGATGCCGCAAGAAGCTGAAGCAAGCAGCAGAAGACAGCAGGAGAGAAGCAGAAGGAAACGTGAGAAGGCCAAAGAACTCAGCAAGGTGTAATAGCCAATAGGAGGGAGGAGCAAGGCACAGGAAAGGCAGAACAAACTCACCCGAAGGCACATTCAGAGCTGGCGATGATGGCGCCTGTTCCAGCTGCGTGGCCTCCACTAGAATATCCTGTGGCAGTGCCCCGACCATCGGCAGCAGCTGCACCAGCGCGCAGAGCAAGAGGAGCAGCCATTGCAGCTTGAAGTGGAACCGAAGCTGAAGCTGGAGCTGGAGCTGGAGCTGCTTGGGTCGCGTCATTGTGTTAGCAGCTGACGGCGTGGACTGAAGCATGTGAAAAATCTCGAAAACCTTTTTGAAAACTTCAGCGCAGCGCACACTCCACAGGTGTGTGAGTGTGTGTGGACTGTGTGTGTGTGTGTGTGTGGACTGTGTGTGTGTGTGTGGATTGTGTGTGCAGTCGGCAGTCAGTAAACTGGTAAAACTTGTCGCGTTTGCCATTTGGTTCAGCGCCCGCTCATAAATTACAACAAATAACGCCAAAAGCGCCAAAACGGCAACAGCTACAACAACAACAACTGCAACAACAACAACAACAACAACAACAACAGCAGCAGCAGCAACAACAACAACAACTAAACGTCAACAATTTACAAGCGTCCGCTGTCAATGTCGGCAGAACATGCTGGGAAATGTTGCAACTGCGGCAGCAACAGCAACAACAAGCACAACAACTACAACCACAGCAACCACAACAAGCACAACAACTACAACAACTACAACCACAACAACCACAACAACCACAACAACTACAAGAACAGCAATTTGCTGTCTTAGATTTCCAACTCAATTAGGAACCAAAAGCACAAATTTCATTGCCTCGCCTTGCCACCCCTCCTCACGCCTAGCCACGCCTCCTCACGCCTACCCATGCCACTTCCCTCACCGTCTCTGCACCCGCCGCCAACGCCCCCTAGCGTCGGCTGTGCGCATTACAAAACAGCTGCAACATTCGACGGTGAGAAATTAAGAATGAACTATGCAAATATTTCAGAACTTTGCCATTGTATCGACTAACAAATACCCTGTGCAAGCATTGAAATGCATTGTTACCATGCAAAACTACACCCATAGGAGGCAAACACTTGCGACTGTACCTTTTTCGCCCTAAAGGGTGTGGAAATTTGTGTCTGTCCAAAGTGTTGGGACACTTGCCTAGTTGAATGTGCGGCAAGCTGATTAAGTGGAGCATTAAACAGTTGGCTGCAAGAGGTAATCAAGTAGATTTTCCACCTCGAGGGGGGTGTTTTTCGAACTCATTGGGAATTATTTGTTTTCCACCTGAGGGTGGCATTTACTAAGAATCATCTTGACAACTCTTTTGCCAAAGATATGCGAAAATGCGCTTAAAGTGGAATGAGTAAGGCAGTAATTAGCTGCGCACAACTGTACTACTTTCCACCTTTGGGGGTGACATTTTCGAAAACATGTCTTAAGTCCTTGAATTGTTTATATAAGCTGATAATTCTTTAAAAATGAGGTGACTTAATTACCAGAAATTCGATAACAATAAGTTTCCACACTTAATTCCCACCTTGGGAGTGTTATTTACTACATCAATCTTTCAAAATGTGTTGATGCTCGCTTAGGCAAGAACTTGCTAGTTGTTTCTACATAGAATTCCCACCTGGGGGTGCAGTTTCTTCACTTGTTAGCTTCAACTTCCATGGAGGGAATGTTGTCTGCTTCAGTTTTCTCAACTCGCCATTTGCTGGGAAATGTGAATGCTCGTTGAACAATCGAAGGTTGCAATTCTCTTCGAGCTTAACCTTTGCTCATTGACCCTCTGCACATTGTGCTGTTGTTGTTGTTGTTGTTGTTGCTGTTGTTGTTGTTGTTATTGCTCTGTGTGCCCAGTTAAGAAATTGTTTCATTTGTTGTTCGTTGATTTGACCTTCAGATTGCAATGAATTCAATGAATTATTGAGTAAATAACATTTATTTATTTATGGAATAGTAACTATAGAGGAAGCGAGAGTGGAAGACAGAGGCAGAGACATAGAGAGATACAGAGAGAGAGACAGAGAGACAGAGAGGGAATGAGGCAGAGTGAGGAAGGGATCGGAAGGCAGTGAGTGAGCTAGGAAAAAACTGAGAAAAGAAAGACTGATTATAATGAATATAACTAGTTATTTGTGAGTATAATTGGGAGAAGGAGACCTGGTAGAGAATTAGAAAGAGAGAGAGAGAGAGAGAGAGAGAGAGAGAGATTGAGATAGAGAGAGAGATATATAGAGATAGAGAGGAATATCTGTAGAAAGAGAATATACTGAAGCTTTGACTTCAGTATTGACCTCAAGCCAACTGTCATGCGGATAATGATACTGTTGTAGGTAATGTTTATTAATGAAGCAGTTAATAGAGAGAGAGAGAGAGAGAGAGAGAGAGAGAGAGAGAGAGAGAGAGAGAGAGAGAGAGAGAGAGAGAGAGAGAGCGAGAGCGAAGAGAGAGAGAGATAGGAATCGGAAAAAGCGTGAGTTAGACGTATAGGAAGATAGGGAAATAGACAGATCGGCTAAAAGGAGATAATAGCTTCGATTATAGTGATTTGACTGAGTTTGTTGGAGTGAGAGAGGATGATAGAAAGAGAGATGGCAAAAGAGGGATATGGAGCGAAAAAGGGAGAGAGAGTCAAAATAGGTTCATTTTTGACTCTCTGTAGCTTTAATTAATGAAAGAGAAATGCAGAGAAAGGAAGAATAATTGAGGGAGAAGGTCTGGAAATCAGCGAGTGGGATGTGCACAGAGAGAAAGCTACACAGACTGTAGCTAAGACAGGAAGAAATTCAGATAGGAAAAGAGGGAGCAAAGGATAACAATAGAGAGAAAGAGAGGGCGAGAGAGAGAGAGAGGGAGAGAGGATAGCTAAACACAAGAGACTGTGGCTGTGATTAGCGAATGAGAAATGGAGAGAGACACTGACTAGAAGTCACAGATGAAGATAGGAAGCAAGCGTGATAGGAAAAAGGACAGACAGGGCAACAGAGATAGAGACATAGACAAAGAGAGAAAGAGAGAGAAAGAGAGAGAGAGAAAGAGAGAGAGAGAGAGAGAGAGAGAAAGAGAGAGAGAAAGAGAGGAATAAGAGAGACTGTAGCGGTGACTAGAACTAGAAGCAAGCCTCGGAGCCATCAGAGCCAACCGCCATGCGGATAGTGATGCCAATCCTCCTTGATGATGTCCGCCCCACGCTCGGCGATCATCAGAGTGGGTGCGTTCGTGTTGCCAGTGGGAATGGTGGGCATAACACTGGCATCGATCACCCGCAGGCCACGAAGACCGCGCACCCGGAGGCGTGGATCGACGACACCGGAGGGATCCCCATCGGGGGCCATTTTACAGGTGCCAACAGGATGATAAATGGTCTGCGAGTAATAGCGCGCCAGGCACTCCCAGAATGCATCGCTGAGGTACTCCACCTCGGGGCAATTCCTCCACTCATAGATGTTTAGGGTGGCATTCAGGCGGCGCATCGCCGGCGTCTGGGTGAGCTGGTGCGCCAGCTTGAGGCCCTCGACCATGATGGCCATGTCAAGCGGATCATCATAGTAGTTGGCGTGTATGATCGGATGGACCTTGGCGTCCCTGGAGCGCAATCGAACATAGCCACGGGAGCGGGGTCGCATCACGAGGGGGGCAATCACAAACGAATCCTGATACATGACGGGCTCAAAGGTGTTGGCATAGTTCTCCAGGGTGATGGCCGCTCCGCGTCTGCCCACCATGCCGCCGTCGGCGCCATAGCCGTAGCTGCCCATGAAGAGCTGGACGTCGGGCCAATCCCGTCCGGACTTCTGATACCGTGTGCTGATGAAACCCATGACCTCGCTGACGGGCATCGCATAGAAGAATCCCTGTTTGGCGTGCAGAAACTCATTCACCGACTCCTCGTTCAGCAGGTCCGGCACAATGATGGACATGTGCTTACCCGGCTGCTGGCTATCGAAGGTATAGATGCCACCCGAGGTGGAAATATGATCCTGTAGATTGCCACCCACCCCAGGCAAATGTTGCACCACCTCAATGCCAAGCGGCTGCAGCTGCTCGGCGGGTCCCACGCCGCTGACCATCAGCAGTTGGGGACTCGCCAAGGCGCCAGCTGCCAGGATCACCTCCCGCTGGCCAGCGCCTGGTAGTGCGTCAATCCGTACTCGAAGCTGACACCCTGCACCCGCTTGCTTCCAGCCGGATCGATGATCAAGCGTTCCACGAATGCCTTGAGCACAATATCGAGATTGGGACGCTGCCAGCTGCGACGCATGTAGCCCTTGTTGGCGCTGCATCGGAGGCCATCACGGAGCGTGCCATGCGGTGGGGCAAAGCCACTCTGGGTGCGCCCATTGAAGTCACCGTCGGGATGGGCCAGTCCCAGCTGGCTGGCCGCTGCCATGAATATGTCCAGCAGCGGGGATGGCGATCGGTAGCGCTCCACACTGATCGGACCGCCATGGCCATGATACGGATTGTGCTGGTAGCCCGGCACACGCATGTCCTCCGCCTTGCGGAAATAGTGCAGAACATTGTCATAGTGCCAGCCGGCGTTGCCCAGCTCGGCCCAGTGATCGTAGTCATGGCGATTGCCCCGCAAATACATCATGGCATTGATGGAGCTGCAGCCGCCGAGGACCTTGCCGCGCGGCCAGAAGCAGCGTTGTTCCTCCATCGCGAGGCAATAGCGATCGGACTGCTCGGTTGAGTACTTCCAGTCCCATGGACTGCGCTGGAATACCGGATACATTTGCGGCAGATCCATCAGCAGTGGCTCGTCGCCGCCAGCTTCGAGGAGCAGCACATTCCAGGCGGGATTCTCGGACAGACGGGCGGCCAGGACACAGCCCGCTGAGCCGCCGCCGACAATAATGAAATCGTAACTGTTGCGCAACTGTTCGATGTGTATTGAACGCACCTGATGCTCCTCATCCACAATGTCCAATCTGTAATCCTTGATGCCCTTGTTCAGCATGAGAATCACCACGGCCGAGGGTCCCAGTGTGAGCAGGAAACGCCACATGGTCACAAAAGTGTTGAACGCGGTCATTGTGGCTGTGGATTCACTAGGAGAATTCCTTGGAGATTCACTAGGAAAATCCCTTGGAGATTCAGTAGGAGATTCCCTTGGAGATTTACTAGGAGATTCCCTTGGAGATTCACTTGGAGATTCCCTTGAGATTTACTTGGAAGTTCGCTTTGAGGTAGGCTTTGGATTCTCTTGGAGATTCACTTGGAGAATCACTTAGAGTCCCTTGGAGATTCACTTGGAGATTCCCTTGGAGATTCACTAGGAGATTCCCCTTGGAGATTCACTTGGAGATTCCCTTGAGATTCCCTTGGAGATTCACTTGGAGATTCCCTTGGAGATTCACTTTGAGGTTGGCTTTGGATTCTCTTGAGATTCACTTAGATTCACTAGGAGAATCCCTTGGAGAGTCACTAGGGAGAATCCCTTGGAGATTCACTTGGAGATTCACTTGGAGATTCCCTTGGAGAATCCCTTGGAGAGTCACTAGGAGAATCCCTTGGAGATTCCCTTGGAGATTCACTTGGAGATTCCCTTGGAGAATCCCTTGGAGAGTCACTAGGAGAATCCCTTGGAGATTCACTTAGAGATTCCCTTGGAGGTTCCCTTGGAGGTTCGCTTTGGATTCTCTTGGAGATTCACTAGGAGAATCCCTTGGAGAATCCCTTGGAGAGTCACTAGGAGAATCCCTTGGAGAGTCACTAGGAGAATCCCTTGGAGATTCCCTTGGAGATTCACTTTGAGGTTCGCTTTGGATTCTCTTGGAGATTCACTTGGAGATTCACTTGAAGATTCCCTTGGAGGTTCGCTTTGGATTCTCTTGGAGATTCACTAGGAAATTCCCTTGGAGATTCACTTGGAGAATCCCTTGGAGATTCACTAGGAAAATCCCTTGGAGATTCCCTTGGAGGTTCGCTTTGGATTCTCCTGGAGATTCCCTTGGAGATTCCCTTGGAGATTCACTTGGAAGTTCGCTTTGGATTCACTTGGAGCTGCGCTATGGCTTCACGTCGAGTTGCTGGTCAATTCTAAACTAAAGTCGCACTTCTCTCTTCTTTGGGGCAAACGCAGCTCATCACAATTTGCTGAGCCAACCGAAATGGGAATTGAGTTTTTGGCCAACTTGCGGGTGCATTGACCATTGTGTGTTTGTCAGCGCTAGAGATGACAGCGTGAGCACTCGTGCTTCTCTGCGATATATCGCTTGCAAAACAACGAATATCGTTCTTACATTCCCTCTCTTGTCCCCCACACATCAGATATTTCAAGGCACTCAAACACTCGCATTGCCAATGAACGCTAGATGGCGCCAGTGCGCGCTTTTTCCTATGCAAATCAATGCAAATTTGTTGCATTTTCCACTGCACAGAAGTATTTTGAAATGTTTTTCTTTTGATTGCCATCGTTAGTTGAGTTGTTCCATGTCGTAATCGGAAATTTTAGATCACATTGATAAGTGAAATCGCTGGACAATTTACACGGCAAGTGTGCTGGCCACAATCTGAGTGTAATCTGAACTATGTCAGGCACTCATTGAATCACTCATTTGCTCAAAATGCACATTCACTCGCACTCGTTGTTCATGTGAGCAGCAGAGAAACAAAGCGAGCAAAACAAAAGGGCAAAAGCAGAAAAAAAGACAGATAAGCACAATTGCTAATAGTAATAAATATATATATAAAATAAATACTATATATATATTTATATAAATAATAAATATATATATTTATATAAATAACAAATATATATATATATATATATATATATATAGGGTATGCCTGTGTATAATGTAATATAGCACGTTTCGCTGCAACCTGTTGTAATATCTATAATTACAACTGGGAAAAGAGCATAAGCAGAGACATAAGCAGAAGAAAAGGACTATAAATAGCTCGAACTTTAGATTGATAAATTGCTTACCATAAAAGTTGCTCTAGGCAACACACAGAATTACTAAATTTATAATATTCTAAATTAATATAAAGTGGCACAATTATAAACAAATAATTGCATGACAAATAAAACAAATGTTTAACAAAAGATAATATAAACATATAAATATATAAACATAATTTCAGCATATTAAAATTAAAAAATAAATATTAAATTAAATTTAAAAAAAATAACTAAATAAACTCTTTTAAATGTTAAAAATCAAAATCAAAAAAAAAGCAATAAAAAAGCAATATCACTATCAATGAGAGATTTTAAATTTTAAAAATAAATAAAACAACAGGAATAATATTTAAAAAATAACATACAACAAATTGTAAAATTAAAAAAATAAAATATATAAATAAACTTTTAAAAACTAAAACCAAACTAGGATTTTAAATAAAAAAAATTATAAAACAAAAATCCACTTTTTAAATTTTTAAAATGTAAACAAAAAATATGAAATAAATTACAAATAAAAATAAACACAAAGTTAAATGATTAAAAAAATAATACTTTAATATTTAAAAAATAAAGAAAAGAATTAAAAAATAAAATTTAAAACATAAAAGTAAACAAATATTAAAATTGATTTCGAAATATTTATTAAAGAAAAAAATTACAATTTTCAAATTAAAAATAATTAAAAAATTTATATATATTAATATATTTTATATATATAATAATAATATTAATATTAATATATATTATATATTATATATATAAATATGTATAAAAAATATAATATATTAATATTAATATATATTATATATTATATTAATATATATTATACATATTAATATGTGTAAAAAATATAAAATATATTATTTTAAGCTACAAAACTGCCAAAATCAATAAGAATATTTTCAAGACATAAATTTTAAATAAATAAATAACAAACAAGAAAAAAGTTCAGCATGTCGAAGATTAGATACCCTGCCAGAGCAGTGTACTAGCCGATCTTTCATATATTCCTTGCAGGCAGCAAGAACTTGAAAGACTCTTAAGTTAAGAAGTAAATGTTGCTAAATGTTGTTCTAGTTATTTCTACTTATGCCATACCTGAACACATTTGCAGCATGCCCTATTTGATGTGGGGTGTAGGGTATGCAAAGCGAGAACGCTGTAAAGTGGAGAGAGAGAGAGAGAGAGAGAGAGAGAGAGATAGAGCTTTAAGCACCGTCAATGCTGTTAATTAACAGTGAAAGCTTTTGCACGAGTTCATTGGGCAAAATGAAAGACAGAGAGAGAGAGAGAGAGAGGTAGATAGAGAGAGAGAGAGAGAGAGAGAGAGAGAGGGGCAGAAAGAGAGGGCGTAAGAACAGACGACAATTTCAAAGCAGCATTAAATATTTAAAGCGCAGTGTAAACAGAATGAAAGGAGAAGAGAAGAGAACAGAAAGAGGCGACAAGAAAGAAGGCAAATGGCAGATAAAAATAATAAAATATTTTTATCATCGCCGATCATGAAAAACAACAACAACAACAACAACAACAATAAGAACAACAACAACAACAAAAGTGTAAAAAAAAGGCAACAAATGTTGGCGCAAAAAAAGTTGAAACATTTTTGGTTGCTTTTATGGCATGGAAGGCAACAAGCCGCATAACCTTAACCCGGCCCAGACAGTTCAACATGCACAGTTGGTACGCGCGGTCACTGTGCAGCAGGGTGGCAACCCTGTGCTGCATCCTTGCACTGCTGCACGTCGATGTTGCCCGCTGCGATTCAACGGGGAATCCACGCAGCAACGGCATTGGCCTAGCGCTGCTGCAATCTGTGGCAAGCGCAATGAATGCCACCGCTTGGAGGCTGACAGACAGCGGCGATTGGCCGCCACCATATGTGGCACCTGCCACCGAGACGCAGAACGAGCTGAACACCTTTGACTACATTGTCGTGGGGGCGGGCAGTGCGGGCAGCATTGTGGCAAGTCGCCTCAGCGAGCAGCCGAATGTGAGTGTCCTGCTGCTGGAGGCGGGCGACCTGCCGCCGCTGGAGTCGGAGATCTATGGCATGAGTGGCACGCTGCATCACGATCCGCGCTACATGTGGCTGGACGAGGCCGAGCCGAATCCCAAGTGCTGCCAGGCCATGCAGCCGCCGCACGGCTGCTGCTGGTGGCACGGCCAGATGCTCGGTGGCACCGGCGCCCTCAATGGCAACATCTATGTGCCAGGGAGTGCGGACAACTTCCAGGGCTGGCGTTGGCGTCTCGGCTTGAAGGGCTGGGATTGGTGGCAGGTGCAGCAGGCCTACCGGCGCCTGCAGACGCACCTGCAGCTCAGCTACTTTCCCGCGGAGCCGCTGAACTTGCGGCTTGCCACACTGATATACGCTGGCACCGCCGAGCTGGGCGTGCCACGCATGCGGCAACCTCTGGTGGCAGGCAGCAGCTTTGGCTACACGCACCACGTGCCTGCCACCATCAACAGCGGGCGGCGGGCGAACAGTGCCCGCCAGTATCTGGCCACTCCGCAGGTCCGGCAACGCTCCAATCTGCGTGTGCTGCACGGGGCGCATGCGGAGCGGCTGCTCTTTGGGTCGCACGCGAGGGCGAGGGCGAGGGGAGTCGCCTACACGTTGCCCCATCGCAATGGCAGCCTGGGCGTCTGGGCCAGGAGGGAGGTCATCCTCAGCGCCGGCGCCATCAACTCTCCCAAGCTGCTGCTGCTCTCGGGCATCGGTGCGGGGCAGCAGCTGCGGCAGCTGGGCATCCGGACGCGAGTCGAGCTGCCGGGGGTCGGGGAGAATCTGCACGATCATGGCATGTTGCCGCTGTTCCTGCGGCTCACGCGCAACTGCGGCGTCAACAGCACCGCTGCGTCGGGGCGTGGCGCCTTCGAGCCCGCCTCCGTGGCCGAGTATCTGCTGCAGGATCAGCGCGGCCCCCTGGCCACCAGCTTCTCCATGATGGGCTTCCTCAACTCGAGTGCGCCGCGCAGTCGCACGGGGCAACCCGATCTGCATGTGGTGGCACACACGTTGCTGCCACGCGGCAGTGTCGGCAGCTTTGGCTACCTGGGCTTCCGCGCCGAGCTGGTGCAGGCGCAGCAGGCGGCGCTGCAGCAGTGGGACTTGCTGCAGGTGATGGGCTCCCTGCTGCTGCCGAAGTCGCGGGGCAGCGTCAGTCTGCGCAGCAGCGATCCTCGCGAGAAGCCCTTGATACGCAACCAGTACGGGGAGCATCCCGAGGAGCGTGCCACGTTGTTGCGCTTTGTGCGCTACGTGCAACAGTTGGTCGCCACGCGCGCCTTTCAACACTGCGGCATGCAGCTGTGGCTGCCCCCGCTGCCCGAATGCGATGTCCTGCCCGCGGACTCCGATGACTACTGGCTGTGCCACATTCGGTACATGTTCGTGGGCGCCTGGCATCCAGTTGGCACTTGCCGCATGGCAGCTGCCACACATCCGCGTGGCGTCGTCGACGAGCGGCTGCGCGTGCGCGGCGTCCAGGGACTGAGGGTTGTGGACGCCAGTGTGATGCCGGAGATAACTGCGGGGAATACGAATGCGCCTGCCATGATGATTGGCGAGCAGGGGGCGCGCATGATACGGGAGGATGCGCTGAGGGAGCTGCGGGAGCAGGCACAGCGGGAGAGTCAAGCGGGGGACGAGGTGGAGGCGGTGGCGGGGGTGGAGGAGGAGGATCAGGCAGAGCACGAGCTGCAGGAGGATCTGCAGAATGAGCTGACGAATGAGTTGGAGCAGGAGCAGCTGGAGAGTCAAGCGGGGGACGAGGACGTGGAGCAGAATCAGGATCAGAAGGAGCTGAAGGAGGATCAGCTAAAGAGTCAAGTGGAGAGTCAGCTGGAGCAGCAACCAGGCAATGGGAAGACCCAGCAGAACAATGAAATTCCAATTTGATGTATACACTTAACCAAAGAGCACATTAAGCCGTAGCAACTCTGTAATACCCTATAATAATCATTAAATCTGCACATTCAAATCAAACTGTGAATATACTACGTTCATATAGTCGCATAGGCTGTAGACACCCTGTAATACGAGCGACAATTCTCAACTTATGCTTAGCTCTTGCTAGGCTTAAGCATATAGCTTGCTTATACCCTGTAATAACTGAAATACAATGTAGATCAGGCAGCTATCTCACCTCTTTGGCACTATCTTATCTACATTTTAGAGTCTTTAACCCTAAATTACTTTAGCATATTTGGCAGCATCTTATGGCCCCATTTGCAGTCTAATCCCCTCAGCGTTATCTTATCTTCTTCTTCTTCTTCTTAAGAGATTCACCCTCGATTCACTCGTAGTGTTTGTTCAACTTTCACTCTATTGCTAATCGCTTTGCTTAACTAATTGGAGCACTGATGATCCAATAATCATACCCCATAAAGCGCATGCAGCTCAAGAGCTTAAATTGTACCAAATCTTTGAAGATTTGTTTGTAGACTGCGGGATTAAGTCTAATTGAGATTACAGTTCAACAGTTAGCGAGAGAGTCCTGTATTCTATTCTGAATTGGAATAACATTTTGCATTCTAAATATATTTAACAATTGTACAGATGGTACACAATGGTACACAAGTGCTTTATAAGGGTACATTTTAAACAGATTAATAATTGGAAAGCTAATGGATTGAGATCTATATTATGCTCTGAATTGGAATAACTTTTTGCATTATTTATATATTTAACAATTGTAGAAATGGTACAGTGTGGTACACAATGGTACACAAGTGCTTTATAAGGGTACTTTTTAAACACAATTAAAGAATTGCAAAGCTAGTGGATTGAAATCTATAATATGCTCTGAATTGGAATAACTTTTTGAATTAGAAATATATTTAACAATTATATAAATGGTACAGTATGGTACACAATGGGTACACAAGTACTCTTCAGAACTATTTACTATACATTACTTTACTACAATTGGGAAAGCGAATATATGGAGTTCTTCAGTCTGTTCAGTATCAGAATAACAAATTTAATTATAAAATTATTTAACTATTGTGTACCATTTAACACAATGTACCACATTAGTACCTTGAATGAGTACATTTCAACTGCTTTTCCAATTATCAAAGCTAATGGGTTGAGAACAGAATAGGAATATCAAACTGAACTATAAATACATTTAGCTATTATAAAGATGGTACACAAGTACCTTAAAGTACCTTTATAATACTTGAATACATTCATCTAACGATGCTGCTATTCCACTTTTTCAGTACATAAAGAACAAGTGATCTATATATTTTGATGAATCTAAACTGTACACATGTACCGTCATTTTAGTTGGTTATAATATTTACTAGAAGTGTACCTAAGTTTTTAGTGTTAACATGGTAATGTTAGCATTGCTAACTGAACAATACGTGGTGCTTAAGTACCTTGAGTACATATTGCAGGTACACACGTTCTAACAAATAGGTACACATCCTTGTAATGGTACACAATTACTCTGCTTGATCAGTCTCTTTAATATAGATGTACTTCTATGTAAGCTTTTAGATTAGGTACATCTAAGCCTACGTATGGAAGGATACTTCAGTTCTCGCTGCTAAGCTACACATGCACCCCACTAATTGTGTACCAATGACCTATATGGGTACATTTGTACCAGCGATGCTTTATATATCTCTAAAATTCCCCTCTAGGTACATTTGTACCCAAGTACCACATAAATTGCCAGCGCCATTCAAAAGAAATACTCATTTAATGGTAAAGTTACAATAAATACACTGGGATGGCTTAAGAATAACAAAAAAAAAAAAAGAAAACCACGAAAATGGGGAAGATACACCTCGGGGAAGGTGTACCCATTAAGTCTAGAGAGTCGCACTCACACTGGCACTCACAATGACACTCAATCGTATTCGCACTCGCACTCGCATTCACAGTCACACTCGCACTCGCACTCGCACTCACACACAGATCCACACACACACACAATGCACACGCGACCTTATCAGACTATAGTGTTCTTGATCCAGAACTCCTTGATCATGTCGCTGCCCTTCTCGGCGATCATTATGACGGGGGCATTCGTGTTGGCGGAGACCAGTTTGGGCATAATGCTGGCGTCGATCACCCGAAGACCACGAATGCCATAGACCCGAAGTTTGGCATCGACGACCGCGTCCTTGTCCCAATAGGGTGCCATCTTGCAGGTGCCAACGGGATGGTAGATCGTCGATGTGTAGCGTCGGACCATGCACTCCCAGTAGGCATCGGTGAAGGGCGGCAGCTGGTCGCAGCCCGGCCAACGTATGCTGGACAAACGGGAGCCAAAGCGTTGCATGGCCTTTGTCCGGGACAGAGCGACGGCAACCTTGACCCCCTCGATTAGGGTCTTCATGTCGAACTCATCGGACAGATAGTTGGGGAAGATGTAGGGATAATCGAAGGGATTGCTGCTGCGCAACTTGATGCTGCCCACGCTTCTGGGACGCAACAGCATGGGTATAATGCTCCAGGCATCCCGGTTGTTAATCGGCTCGAAGACCGACCTGTAGAAGGCGTCCGTTAATCCATGTGCCTTGCGCAGCTGTGATCCGCCATCGGAGTTTGTTGATCCCGAAACGAAGTGGAACTCAATGTCCGGCCAATCCAGTGAGCTGTTCGCATACTTTGTATTGACATAGGCCAATCCCTCGACGCCCCCGAGTATGGTCAGTGGTCCCTGGCCGAAGACCGCGTACTGTAGCACCGTTGACATTGTGTGGAAGCGATTCTCCACAATGGAAACCGGTTGGTTAACCAGGAAGGTCAATCCGCCGAGTCCAATGTGATCCTGCAGATTCTCGCCGACGCTGAGCTCCTTGATGACGGGAATGCGATGTTTGGCCAGCTCCTTGCGGGCCCAACACCGCTCAGCATCAGCAGCTGGGGACTGTTGACGGAGCCACCCGATAGCACCACCTCTTTGGTGGCACGCACATGGTAAAGCTTCTGATCCTTGACGAACTCGACGCCAAAGGCCAACTTACTGATCGGATCGATCATGATGCGAGTCACATGCGAGTTCATCGAGATGTGCAGATTGGGACGCAGGCGAGCTGGTCGCAGGAACGCCTTGGAGGTGGAGCAGCGTGATCCACGTCTGGTTGTGCCCTGGGCAATCATAAAGCCCGTCATTTTCTCGCCATTCAAATCCCGATTATCGTATCCCATCTCCACGCCCGCCTCCACAAAGCTGGCAGCGAGGGGCGTGTGATAGGGTGCCTCCCCCACCGTCAAGTAGCCCCCGGTGGCATGGTAGGGTGTGCTGGCCAGATAGGGATTGGTATTGTCCTCCGACTTCTTGAAGTAATAGAGGGCATCGCGATAGGACCAGCCGGGATTACCGAGTGCCTCCCAGTTGTCATAGTCGTGCTTCCCCCCACGCAAGTAGAGCATATAATTCAACACGCTCGAGCCGCCAAGGACTTTGCCACGTGGCCAATTGCAGCGTCCGCCCTGCATAGCTGTGGGACAAGAGATTGAGGAGCTGAGATTAGCTTGAGCTCCCTGGGCTAGACTACTGCTCTAGACCTTACCCAGACAAGCTGTGCCGGAGGGTTCCGTCTTGTATTGCCAGTCGATCTTCGAGAGCTGCAAATATCCCGCCATTAGGGGCACATCCGTTAGCTCCGTCTCATCCCCGCCCGCCTCCAGCAACAGCACATTCCAGTTCTCCACCTCGGTGAGGCGATTGGCAACCACCGCACCCGCCGATCCCGCACCTATCACTATGAAATCATAATGATCGAGAATGTCATCGCTGCTCACATCGCTCGGCTTCGATTCGGGATCCATGATCTCCTCGTACTGGAAATAGGCGACGGCTGCCATCAACATGGGGATGAACCAACTGTTGCTTGTCGCCGCCGTTACGGCGCCTCCGATTGCCGTTGCAGCGCCCACAATCGCTGAGCTCATGATGTTGTTGTTGTAGCCTCCTCTTGCAGTCGACAACGATAACGATAACGATAGCGATGACAATGATGTGCTCGTTGGAGAACTTCCAATAAGTGAACGTGTCTGCAATTGGAAATGCTGGTCAGTACATCAGCTAGGAGTACGATTAAGCGTGTGACTGTCGCTTATACGTAAGCTAAAGGTAGCAGCCGGCATTGCCCGTGTCTGCAAGCACATATATATAAGCAAGCCTAACTCTAGGGTATCTGCTGAAACACAACCAATTTGTTCAACAGTTTTTCATCCATAGGTGTTAACTTTATAACTATAACTTTAGTTAAAACCTGTAGACGAAATTTCCCTCGGGAAGTGACGGGTTGGTCTAGTTCGAGTTCGATCTATCACCGCATTAGTCGCTTTTATTAGGCTTTCCCAACTTAGGGATGGGCACTTACAGCGATTACTTAACTATCGATTCAATTGTGTTTTGATTGAATTTTGTCATGATTTCACCACAGATTTTCGCACCTTGCTCCTCTGTCAGTTCACACACTCTGTCGATCAGACCCTACTGCTGGGCTCCGCTTGTGCAGGGTATGTATTTATAAGTACATGTAATCGGGTTAAACAACGATGCGATCACATTGAAACGACACAGGAACACACTTTTCATGCTTCAACATTTCGATCACGATTTCTGTGTGTCTGTGTGTGTGTGTGTTGAAGGGGGAGAGGGGGAAACAGCATTACGAGAAATTTCGTAACTCCATTTGATATGCAATACCCTAACCCAAGTGGGGCATTACAACATGCTTGGCAAACTCCTATCAAACTCTTTCCATCGGCATTCCAATTCAATGCTCGTATCAATTATAATTTACATATACGCAAACATGTCAAAGCTTTCGTCAGTCAATTGGGTTCTAACGGTATGTGCTTTTAATGCGTGCTAACGTTACAGAAAGCTCTCGCGTGTAAAGTAGTAGCTAAGCTTTAAGAACTTTGCACGCCAGTTGCTCTTGTTGTTGTTGCTGCTGTAGTGTTTCTGTGCATTGCCACACGTGTTGTTGGTTGTTCGATGAGAGCAGTGGGAACAGGGGAGGGAGAGGGCATTGTTCAAAGCGGGGGCAAGTCTCCCACATAAAAGTGAAATCTTTTGCGGCTGTTATAAAACATTGAAGTTTTCAATGGAAGTCTCTGTAGCTTTTCTCTCATTATTTCTTGTCAGAAAGGCATGCAACAATTGCCGCACATACACAGACAGACAGACACACACAAACACACACACACATGCATATATGTATGTATAGACAACCAGTTTGCCCTATCGATTAAGGTGTACGCTGACTGAGCCAAAAACGTTTCCTGTCGCTGACTTTGCATAATCTGCGCCTGGACGAAGTCAACAGCAATATTATCAGCATTTTGCAGTTGTTGTTGTTGATGTTGTTGTTGTTGTTGTTGCTACTGCTGGCAATTACAAACTTGTTGCTACTGCTAATAATATTTGTTATCGTTGTTGTTGTTGCAAACTGGTTGCCGCTGCGTCGCGTCGCTGCGAGTTGAATGTGCGCTACGCTGCTCAAGTTCAAGGTACGAGCTACAAAACGCCAAACGCCAACGGCAGCCGCAACTTTAACGACTGCGACGTCAGCAACCGCAGCAGCAGCAGCAGCAGCACCACAAGCCGCGGCCGCAGTCGCAGTCGCAGTCGCAGTACGCAGCAGCCGCAGCTTTTAAGTTACACTGCGAATGGGCGCTAAATAGTTGAGCAAACAGCGCTAAAGAGAAATGCATAACACAACACGCACACGCAGACGCAAGCAGCAACAACAACAACAACAATAACGACAAAACTTAACGAAACCAGCCATGATGAATCACTTTCGTTGAGAAAGCTTCTCTGCGTAGGCGTCGCTATTGCGCACGCGTCTACGTCTGCGTCTGCGGCTGCGTCGACAGCGGCTTTTGCTTAGAATCTTTTCGTTGTTTTTGTTGTTGTGCGCACTTGTTTGCGCTGCTGTCAACGTTCTTCGTCTTGTGCTCCTTATTCTACTTGTTGTTGTTGCTGCTGCCTTTGATTTCTTTTTGGCCGTTGGCACACTTTGTTTTTGCATTGTTTATTTACTTATTTGTTTATTATTGGCTTTTCACTTTATGATTGCTACTCACTTGTAAAGGTTTTTTCTTTTAGAATTGTGTTAAAGGAGAGCTTTTTGGTCAGCTCGTTTCGTTTGGCTGTTTAGTTGTTATTGCTGCGTGCTTTCTTTAACACTTTCTTTCTATGCGCTTTCTGCAGCCGCGCGCTGCGACGTTTGCTGGGCAACTGAGCGTTCAAAAGAAGAAAAATATACATAAAAAAAGTAAAGCTACAACTAGCAATGGCCACTCCGAAGCCTCGCTCTCTCTCTCTCTCTCCCAGCCTGTCTCTCTCAATATTTTTGCTCTCACTGTAAACTCCCTTTCTCTCTCTCTCTCTCTCTCTCTCTCTCTCTCTCTATAAGTGACTTGTGCCTTTGCGTCTGCGCGGCTGTTACAATGCCCTTTTGCACTGCAGGGAGAGTAAGTGTGCGGCAAAAAGTGGAAAGGGGAGGGGGGGGTGGGTTTGGGAGTAAGGCCTGCAGCGAGGGCCAACAGCAGCTGTTTCTTGTGGCCCGTTAGTTGGCACCGCAAATGGCCAATTGCTTCCTGTTAAGCTTGGCAAGTTGTCAGCACTCTTGGCTTAAAGTAAATCATCACTCTAAGCGCTTTTGACGTGTTTGCCGGCACGTAGTCAGCATGCACACTCACTCACACACACACACACACACACACTCACATACACTTACACAAGACAGCGAAATGCTTTCACTCTTACTATATAAGCTGAGCTGCCAGCCGGCCAAAAAGTGCGTATGACAGCAACGGTTTTTGTGGGTCATCATTTGGGCCATCATTGTCAAACTTGGCCTGGCCTGGCACCAATGACGTCAGCACTGCTAAGCAGACTCAACCAAATAGCTAAAAACTATTAGACAGATTATAGCTAGTAACTAAGCCAACTTAATAGGCAGTTGAGAATAAGCTAATAGCTAAAGAGTTGTAGCGGGAATAAAGCTAAAAGGTTAGCGACTTAAAATTGAAAAAAGCTTACTAGTTACAGCTTGAATAAAGCTAAAACGTAAACAATTTAAAATAACTTCATAACTAAGAAGTTACAGCGGGAATACAGCTGAAAGCTAGCTTAGTTTAATAAGTAGCTGAAAAAAGCTAAGGCGCAAGAAAATAGCTAAAAGTAGCTAATAGAAAGCTTAATACTTATGAAGGTAAAATATTCATAAAAACAAATAAATAAAATAAATAAATCAAATAAATATAAAATATATATTAAATAATATAAATAAGATTAAAAAAAAACAAATAAAATAAATTAAATTTATATACAAATTTAAAATAAGTATTTAAAGGTTTTGCAGTTATTGATTGATTAAAGGGTAGCTGCAAGTGTACCCTTCGAAACATATATTAAAATAAATTAAACTAAGTAAATAAATAATTAAAAATAAAATATAAATTAAATAATTTAAAAAAAAGTAAAATAAATATTAAAAGTAAATAAAACTTATAGGGTCCACAAGTTAAAATTATTTAATTATTTTATTAAAATAAATAATACATTTTATGGTATTTTCAATAAAAGGAATAAATTTTGTTTAAATTAAAAATAAGATAAGTAACATAAATAAATAAATAGATTCGACAATTTAAAAAATATATATATACATTATAGGGTCTGCCACGCCTCCTTCTGCCTGTTACGCACATTTCGCTTTCGTCAAACTTAGTAGACTATGCACTTTTAGTACAGAGTCTAACAAGCAGCAATCTTTACAGTAGCAATCTTTTACAGGGTATACCACTTATAAACATTTTGAAACCAAGCAAGCGTAACTTGTTTACTAGCGACTCAGCAACATACTCACACATCTCTCTCTCTCTCTCTCTCTCTCTCTCTCTTTCTGTCATACAGGTGGCTGCTGCGGTTCCACAAAGAAGCGCACCATTGTTGGAGGTTGGGCCTGGGCCTGGTGGCTGGTGACGGACGTGCAGCGCCTCTCGCTGAACGTGATGACGCTGAATCCCATGT
>JAWNLW010000340.1:575000-615000 GCA_035042075.1 Drosophila macrospina | reverse complement strand
CACTCTAGACGAACTTCTCTAAGAAACTGAAGTGATTATATTTAAGTGAATGCACAAGCTCTTCATTTACAGTTCACTTCATATCTAGTTGAACTTCTCTAATGTAAAGCTCTCGCATAAAGCGATCAATCTTATTGATACTCTTATCGCAACTATCAAAACTAAGCGACTTCGAGAATAACCAATCAAGTGACTAAGCCTCTAGATGAACTTCTCTAATCGATGTCGCTTATAGCTCACATAATTGATGAACTTATCAAAATGCATTTTAAGCAATCAATCAATCAATTACTAAAACCGAAACTGAAACTGAAAACAAACAAAATCTGTGTTGAAGAATAAGGCGATCAATCACTAAGGCTCTAGATGAACTTCTCTAATGAAAGCAATCGATCAATTGAAAGAGAAACTGAAGCTGAAGCTGAAATTGAATACAAACTAATTCCATGATGTCTATAAATAATATTTCAAAGCGTTCACAACTCCAGCAACTTCTCTAATAAGAAGCTCTTGTATTAGGCGATCAATCACTAAGGCTCTAGATGAACTTCTCTAAAAAAAGCAATCGATTAATTGATAGAGAAACTAAAACTGTAAACAAATCGATTCTGTAAAGTCTATAAATAATATTTCAAAGCGTTCACAACTCCAAGAACTTCTCTAACTTGCTAGCATGAACTTCTCTGAAGAAAGCAATTGATCAATTGAAAGTGAAATTGAAGCTGAAGCTGAAATTGAATACAAACTAATTTTATTAACTATATAAATAGTATTTGAAAGTGTTCACACTCGATGAACTTCTCTAATTAGAAGCTCTTGTATTACGCAATTAATAACTAAGGCCCTAGATGAACTTCTCTAAAGAAGCAATCAATTGAAAGTGAAACTGTAGCTGAAATCAAATCAAAGCTGAAAAGTGTATAAATAATATTTCAAAGTGTTCACAACTCGATGAACTTCTCTAAGCAGAAGCCCTTGTAAGGCTCTAGATGAACTTCTCTGAAGAAACCAATCGATCAATTGAAAGAGAAACTGAAAACAAACAAATGCAATGAAGTTTTAAAATACTTTCCCAAAGTGTTTACAACTCGATGAACTTCTCTAAGTAGAAGCTCTTGTATTACGCAATTAATAACTAAGGCTCTAGATGAACTTCTCTAAAGAAGCGATCAATTGAAAGTGAAACTGTAGCTGAAAACAAATCAAAGCTGAAGAGTGTATAAATAATATTTCAAAGTGTTCACAACTCGATGAACTTCTCTTATCAATAGCTCTGACACTGGTCGATCAACCCGTGTGTGGGCCAACCAAACGGAAAGCTCAAAGCTTTATGCTACAAGCTTTATCGCAGAGCATTTGACCGCAGTGAGAAGTCTGAGGTGATAAGACTGCGCCAATGACGTCAAGACTAATACGAATGTTTTAATTAAAATAGAAAACAAGACGAAACAACAACAACAACAAAAAGAAAGAAACATAGAAAGATAGAAGCAGAGAAGACAGGGAAGACAGAGGGAAGGAGCAGAGCACAGCGATAGGGTAGATAAATACAATTGCTAACAGCGCGCGCTGTTGTCAGTCGACAGTGTTAACTGGGCCCATAAGCAGCTGGGGCTTAAGCGAGCCAAGTCTTGAGACTAGAGTGGAAAAGAGTGTCATGTCTGTGGTGTGGATAGGCGTCTTCAAGGTAGCCATGATTGTGGGCGTCACCTGGCTGGTGGTTCGACGGTAAGCGTGACCTTGTCACAGGCAATGGACACTAGCAATTGATTCGATCGATTCATCGATTCATCGATTGATTTACTTTACCTTTACCTAATATCTATATATCTATATCTATATCTATATCTATATCTATATTTATAATCGATTTGCAGGAACGCTTACAGTCGAAGAGGTGTACAAAGACCGCGACCAGTTCGCAGCATTGGTGCGCGAGGTAGCCGCTCCTGATGTCGGTCGCATGGGCATCGAGATACTCTCGTTTACCATCAAGGATGTCTACGATGACGTGCAGTACTTGGCCTCGTTGGGCAAGGCCCAAACGGCGGTGGTGAAGCGCGATGCTGACGCTGGTGTCGCTGAGGCGAATCGCGATGCTGGCATTAGGGAGGCCGAGTGCGAGAAGAGCGCGATGGATGTGAAATATTCGACAGATACGAAGATTGAGGATAACACGCGCATGTACAAGTTGCAGAAGGCCAACTTCGATCAGGAGATCAATACGGCCAAGGCCGAATCGCAGCTGGCCTACGAACTGCAGGCGGCCAAGATACGCCAACGCATTCGCAACGAGGAGATCCAAATCGAGGTGGTCGAGCGACGCAAACAGATCGAGATCGAGTCGCAGGAGGTTCAGCGCAAGGATCGCGAACTCATCGGCACCGTCAAGCTGCCCGCCGAGGCTGAGGCCTATCGTGTTCAGACCATTGCCCAGGGCAAGCAGTAAGTCTCACTGATACGACGATATACATATAGTATCTCCCCCATCTAAGTTTCCATTCCATTGAGCAATTCATAATTCATACTCAGACCTGTTGACGTGCAAAATCAATTAGATTTCATCACGTTGACAAGCCGCAAGTAGACCTTGTTTCGCACACAGTTAGCAGTTCCATTTGGCATGTGACTGGAATACTACGTTTATAGCAGATAGCAGTGATACCCTGTACTTATTGAGAGGGTTGCATGAGCTTCAGCAAGGAGCGAAGCATTTCTAAACAAACTTCCTCATTCAAGTTGAGTTTAGAGCGATGTTAAGCTGAGATTTCCTGATAATATTAGTATTACAGCACACTTTATAGCAACATACTACCCTGTACTTATTAGAAGTTGTGCCTGACTGCATAGACTAGGGAAATAAACATTTAATTTATTTTAATTTATTTTATATTTATATTTCAATAGATCTTAAACATAGATATGCAGCGCATCCTTAAATTTTGACTGTCTTACTAATTTTATAGCAAATCCTATACAAATTTTATAGCACAATAAGGCATTACAGGGTCTATTAACAGCATTCCCCTTTAAATGGAAGAAAGAAACAAACATTGGCATGCAATTTCTTCAGTTGAGTTGATTTTTATAGATAATCCACACATCTTTTGAGTTGCAGAAGAAGCACTGTTACTCTAGCATTATTTATGCAGCTTGTATGGCAAAATGATACCCTGTACTTAGTGAATGAGTTGTTTGTTTGCATAGAAGAAAGATGCTAGCACTTGCAATTCAACTTACAGAGATTATCCACGTATATTACAAATGTTAGTAATATAACTCTTTTTATAGCACATTTCATCTAGTTTTTTATAGCAACATAAGACCCTGTACTTATTTAAAAATGAGTAATGGACCTTAGTGTGGTCAGGAAGTATTGCTTGAAGTGCCTATAAACATAGACAATACTAGATATATACTATAATTTATTTATAATTTAATTTATTAATAATAATGCAGAATTTATAGCAGAATAATTATATGCAGCTATAAAATTAAATGCGTTTCTAAAAAGATAAGGAAAAATCGGTTGATGCTGATCAATCGAATCTAGATTAACTATAGATTCTAGTTTATAGATTCCACTAAGAATCAACGCTTTCAGCCTTCAGAGTAGAGAAATGCATGGCAAACTGTAGCATGCAACTTATTTCAATCGCATGCGATTTGCTGCAAACTCAGTTACAGGAGAATCAAAGCGTGCAAAGCTAGCAATGATTGTTTAGTGGTTCCTTTGGCTGAAGCAAACACAGGCTTAAGTGAGTTGCAGTAACTCAAAGAGGAATATATATATATATATATATATATATATATATATATAATCTATAATAATCTATGATCTAGCTTGACTTCCAGCATTTGCATTTCAAAGTTAAATAACAATTAATTTCATTAGTTCTATCAGATATTCTCACAAATTTCGAGTTGTAAATGAATTTACAGTGCAACGAGTCGTATACGTTATGTAGTTTGTATAGAAACTCTTGGTGTGTCTCATTTTAAACGATGCTAAACTACTCAATGCGAGCGTTTAATTGAACGTCTCTCCTCTCCCTCCCCCGATGCCAGGTGCCAGACAATTGAGGGTGCCCGCGCTGAGGCGGAACGCATTCGGAAAATCGGTTCAGCTGAGGCGCATGCCATTGAGTTGGTGGGCAAGGCGGAGGCGGAACGCATGCGGATGAAGGCGAATGTCTACAAAATGTACGGAGATGCGGCCATCATGAACATTGTGCTTGAATCGCTGCCCAAGGTGAGTGCAAGAGACAGAGAGATAGAAAGAGAGAGAGAGAGAGAGAGAGAGGAAATGTGATCGATTTGTAATCAATTTTCTTTGTTTAGATTGCCGCCGAGGTGGCTGCACCGCTGGCCAAAACGGATGAGATTGTGCTTATTGGTGGCAACGATAATTTGACCAACGATGTGACACGCCTGGTCGCCCAGCTGCCGCCCTCGATCAATGCCTTGACCGGAGTGGATCTGTCCAAGGTGCTGTCGAAGATTCCCGGCGCCAAGGCGTGAAATCTGCTTGAATGGGATGTGCAACAAATGGCAATGACGACGTAACCCCCCCGGTAAAGGAATTGTAATAGAAGCGAGATGGAGAACGAGTATGACATGGAGATTGCAAGAAAGCGATAGCGACAAAAGTAGAAAGTGAGACAGAGGGAGAGGAAGTGGAAGTGGAAGTGGAAGGAATCGAACGATAATCTACAAATACAACAAAACAAACAAACAACAACAACAAGTAGCAGAAGAAGAAGAAGAAGAAGAAAAACAGTTATAGCAAAATGTACTCCGATATTATGTGTCTGTGTGTCTGTCTGTGTCTGTGTGGGTGTGTGTGTGTGTGTGTGTCTGTGTGTAATTAAGGATCAGCTAGATGTCTATCGAAACAATCGAAAGTTATGCATTTCGCACGCATTCGCAAACGCATTTTGTGGCCTTTTCTCGATTAATAAGAAATACCAAAAATACCAAAAAACAAAAGTACATAATTGTGCAGATTGCTAGTGTTTGTAATAACACTTATATTTACATGTATTTTGCCATTTGTCAATGTTGTAATCGCTGTCACATTTAGTCAATAAGTTGAACGCACAAGACCATCAAGAAGTTTTGATTAAAGCAAGCATTTAGTTTGGCAGTGTTGTGCAACATTGTTTTATGCTACCGCCACTCTACCAACACTCTTTCGACCAGCTCTACTCCGTTCAGACTACAATAACTGCCTCAACAGCGACAAAGTAACCACTGTGCCAAATTATTGGGCACTCTTTAACACACACACATACTCACACACGCGCACACAGTTAACACTTTCCAACACTATGCCACAGTCGATGAGGATCTTCCACACACGCACACCCACTCACACACACACAAGCGACTTGCGTTCGATTCGATATTTTTTTTATATTATTAGTATTTTTATTTTATAAACTTTGTTGGATTACCAACTTTTTTTTGTATATTTACCAACACTATTGGAGCCATAATTTCGTATCACGTCTTTATTACTGTGTTTTTTTTTTGTGTCCACACTTCACAATTTGTTTTTTAGTTTTTAGCAAAAGAAAAATACCAAATTATTAAGAAAAATTAAAAAAAAAAGAAAAAAAAAACATTTTATAAAAACTTAAGTTTAGTTAAAAGTAATTTCTGAATTTACATTTTCATTGTCCCCACATTAACGCGTGATATAAATAAAAAAAAAATCACAAATATACACACGATATGCAACAATTAAGAAATATTTAAGTTTTCTTCAGAGTTTCCTCGTTTATTGCTTGATTTTATTGTTGTGTTTATCATTTCTGTCGGAGTCGCACTTTGAAGTTGTGCTTCTTGATTTGATAGTATAATTAAACAGGGTTGCAAACAGTCGAATCAACAATTTGAATATGAATTAGTTGCAATTTTAATGGATAGTTTTATAGGGAATGTTATTGGAATTGAGTTCAGATGATTGTAGAACTCATGAAGCTATAGGAGATTTCAACTCATTAAAGAACAATACTCCGCATTCCCAGCTTAAATCATCAAATATCGATTTAGTCTGCTAAAATGCAAACTGTACTCTGTGCAACCTTGAACAACCTTGAGCGCCCAATTTGTTTTCGAACTGCGAAATGTTACGAAGAATTGAAGCACCAAAGAATCGTAGAGAATGCTCTCTACGCGCATTTAGAAAAAAAAGAAAGCATAAAAAAATTAAACACAAACTATAAACAGCAACAAATTACTTGAAATACTTATTAAAAAAAAAAAAAAAAAAAAAAATAAAGAAAACAAAGAAAAATATATATATGAAAATATATTTTTTTTTCTATTGTATTTTAAGTGCGAGTAACTTAAATTTAAATAAATATGCAGCGTGCGGGATAATTGAAAGTGCAAGCAGAACAGAAACTAAAACTAAATAAATCAATAAATCGAATCTAAAATTTTTGTGTATTTTGTCGTAAATAAATAAATTGAAATGAAACCAAATGAATGAGTTTATTAATGAATACAGTTTGATTGATTGATTGGGAGTGAGATTTCTTATTTTTATTTTTTATTTCAGATTGGAATATTCATCGTATCTCGTAAGTATTTCCCGGCGTCGAACCCATTAACAACAATTTGTAAATGTTTTTAATAACTTTGTTTAAATCAATCTTTATTACAAAACCTCATGTAGTTTTATGTTCACATAGTACACGATCAATATATCAATAATCAATATCGTTTCTTCATACGCTAAATGTACAAATAACTAACTTACTAATAGCTATAACAAATTGCAAAAAAAAAAAATATATATATATAGTTATATTTATTAATATATATTCATATAGATTAATATTATTATATTCTTCTACCATATGCTATATATGGTTGGGTCAGGTCCTTGGACAAGCATTGTGATGTGTGTGTGTGTGTGTGTGTGTGTGTGTGTGTTGTTGTTGTTGTATGATTTCTACGCAGGTCCAGGTGTGTTGCAAACGAGAGACAACATAGGCAACGAGAGCTCTAATTAGCTCTACGACAACTTAAGGACTATGGACCCATTTAGATGACAATGATGTCCGGGACAAAAGATTTTCATTATTCGTTACTCGCTACTCGCTACTCGCTACTCGCTACTCGCTACTGGCTAATCGTTAGTGATTACTCGCTACTGGCTATTATCGCAGCCCCGCTGAGGGCTGCACGTCTAAATGCAATGCTTACATAGCCAAAACATTGGCTCGATCATATAACATCTATATAATTATTACGTCAAGAGTTAGAAAACAAAAAAAAAAAAAACAAAAAAAAGATAACAAAAAAAGTGCCTGCTTTAGAGAACTATAGGATGCATCCAGAAGATGCATGTCCGATTGGGATTTGGATTGTGGATGGCTCAGTCCGAATATTTTTCTTTGAGATCCTTGCGCAGTATTTTGCCCGTGGGATTCTTGGGCACCTCATCGACAAAGATGACGCCGCCCTCGAGCTTCTTGTAGTGGGCCACACGCTCAGCGACATAGTTGGCCACCTCCTCGGCGGTCGCCTGCTCGTTCTGGCGCAACACGACAATGGCACGGGGTGCCTCGCCATTCACCTCATGTGGTATGCCAAAGACGGCGGCCTCCAGTATCTTGGGATGGTCGCGCAGCACCGCCTCCAGTTCGGCGGGCGGCACTTGGAATCCCTTCACCTTGATCAGCTCCTTCATGCGATCGGTGATGTAGAAGTAGCCATCCTCATCGTAGAAGGCCACATCGCCAGTGCGCAGCCAATTGCCCGGATAGAAGGTCAACTCATTCGCCTCCTCATTGTTCAGATACCCGGACATCACCTGTGGTCCGCGCACACACAGCTCCCCGGTGGTGCGGGGTCCCACGCCCTTCGAATCGTCGCCACTCAGCGGCACAATCTTGCACTCGGTGCTGCCCGGCGTCACGCCAGTCGACGCGTACCGCGTGTTGCCCTCCGGCGTCATCAGGATCACCGGAGAGGCCTCTGTCATGCCGTAGCCCTGCATGAAGCTCGCCTTGGGGAATCTGCAAGCGAAGGAAAGTCGAGGGTATTACTGGTTGAGCAAACTGCAAATTTATTTATTTGTAAGCAAATTTCTATAAATTAATGTTATTTTTAACTTCTTTATCATTTAATTCATTTATAGGAAATTTCTTAATTTTTTTAAATTTTTTTATTTAATCTATTTATTCATTTTGTTATATTTAATTATATATTTTATAGAATTATATTTTTCTTTAAATAATTTTGCATAAATTTATTTTATTTTTTAAAATTGTATCATAAATATATTTATGTATAATTTATATGCTTTATATAAATTATTTATTTAAATGTGTTTTTTTTTTGTAATTTATTTTATTCTTTAAATTCAATTTAATTATATATTTAATACAAATTTAATTATGTATAAATTTGTGTCCTTTAAGCAATTTTTTTTAATAATTTATAGAATCTTTTTATTTTAATTTATTAAAATCAATTTTTTTAAATATTTATTTTTTAATCTATTTATTCATTTTGTTATATTTATTTATATACTTTAAAGAATTATATTTTTGTTCTTTAAAAAATTTTGTATCAGATTATAATTTTTTTTTGAATTTTATGTGCTTTATATAAATTATTTAAATGTGTTTTTTTTTAATTTATTTTATTCTTTAAATTCAATTTAATTATATATTTCATACAAATTTAATTATGTATAAATTTGTATCCTTTAATAATTTATAGAATCTTTTTATTTTAATTTATTCAAATCAATTTTTTAAAATTTTTTTTAAATATTTATTTTTATATATTTATATATAATTTATAAGTTTTATATCAATTAATTATTTAAATGTTTTTTTTTTTTTAATAATTTTATTCTTTTATTTCAATTTTTGTTATGAATTTATTGATGTATAAATTGATTAGTAATTTTAGATAAATGTATATTTTATATAAAGTAACAAAGTGACAATGGAGGTGACTCAAGTTGTACAAAATAAAACACATGCTGTATAACAATTGTCAACTTGTGATTATCAAATAGAAACTAAGAAACAATAATGTGACTTTAGGGTAAAAAGTAAAATATACGCAGGCCAAGTGACCATGGAGGACGCTTTAGCTATGCAAATTGAGGTAGAAGTGAGTACTACGCTCAGAAGCATTGTCACATATAATGAAAAACTATGAATAGACTGAGTAAAGCGAAGGAAAAATCAAAGCAAAGTGACCATGGAGGACGGCAACTTAACAAAGTGCAGTTCAACTAAATATATGTTAAAAAATGTTGACAAATGCATAGAAAATAGAGTTAATATGATATTGCAATCTATATACAACAAGTGACAAAGGAAGCTAAGTGAACATGGAGGACGTTGCAGCTATAGAATATGATGTTAAAGTCAGGTAAAGGTGTATAAGTATGAATATAGTTGAAAGAGTAAGTGCAAAGAACACCTAAAGTAAGCAAGAAGTAAGATTAATGACAGATAAGTGAACATGGAGGACGCTCTAACTTCTAGGCGGAATGAATGTTAAAAATGTAAACTTGAAGAGAATCTAAAACTCTTAAAGGAAGGAGATAACTGAGAACTGAGAGGGAAATAATTAAGATCGGGAAATGGAAGGAAGCAAGGAAGCGGAAGAAGAAGAAGATTATGACGAAGAAGAAGAAGAAAAGAGAGAATTAGATTACTTACTTCTGAATGAAGCGCTCGACGTCGTGCTGGCCAATTGGAGCCGCTCCAGACATGACCACGCGCAGATTGCTGGCGACTTCCTGCGTCAACTTGGGATTGTTGATCATGAAAAGAGCTGGGAAGAGAATCGAGAAAGTGATGACAAGGAAGGGATATATGGAGTTAGCTAGCTACGCACCAATGGGCGGCACAAAGTTCAGAATGCTGCCCTTGTACGTATCCAAGGACTTGATGAAGTCATCCGGCTTGAAGGCGGGCAACGTGGCCAGGCGAGCGCCCTGTGCGAGCTTCGAGAGCATGACCACAGTGAGGCCATAGATGTGAAAGAAGGGCAGTACCGCAGGCAGTGTGTCCTGGAATTCGAGCGAATCGATGTGCAGGGCCTCCTGGATCTGCTCACAGTTGCTGCTGATGTTGTTGTGCGAGAGGACAACACCCTTGGGCATGCCGGTGGTGCCCGATGAGAAGGGCAGAAAGACCATATCATCGGGTGTGGCATCCTTTGGGGCAACCAGCTCATCGTAGCGCACATTCTCGGTGCTCATCACCTCGAAGAAGTCAATGGCACCCGCCGGCAACGATTCATCCGCTGTACTGCGCACCACCGCAATGGGCATCTGCTTGCCCGCCAGCCGACACGCCTCCCGCAACGTCCCGTAGCCTTGCACGCTGCCCACTAGAAACTTGGCACCACTGAAGGTCAGCTGACGTGCGATCTCCTCTGAAATGCAAGTCACAATATACCCGATTAGCCGTGATTACAGATTGGGTGCTCAATGCAGGGTATCTTACAGTCGAGCTAACGCTTTGCTTCGCTTTTTCAAATGTTTTCAGAGAGCAAATAATGCAAATCTAATATTTATATCTGAATTCTAAACACAGAGTTTCTCTGTGTCTCTCGTTTTCTTTCTCAATGCAGGGTATCTCTCTGTCGAGCACACTCAAAGTCTCCTTGGTAGGAGCTACGGGCATAGCTGTGCCAAAAAATAACTATTGCAAAGTAGAATCCAATGCTCGTATACTACCACTTTCGATTCCTTACAGGGTATCCCACAGCCGAGCACTATCAATGGCATTTGGAAGAGCTTCAACTTATCTGTTCCATCATCCGAATACAAAATCTAATTAAATCCTCATCTAGTACGCGTTTCTTTTCATTACAGGGTATCTGGCAGTCGATCAGTTGCTGTTTATAAATAAGAGCTTCAACTAATTTTTATTTTAACTCTGAATGTGTTTAAAAATAACTTTGCAGAATGTCTCTTAGCTTCACAAACACTAACTCGATGCTGGGTCTCTCGCAGTCGAGCAGACTCTGTCTATGACTTAAAGCTTCAGCTTAGCTTCACTAAACAAATGAATGGGTTGCAAATAACTTAACACCATATATGCTATTCTTAATGGAAACTTCTTTACCTAGATGCTGGGTCCCTCGCAGTCGAGCACTCCCTGATTGGCGAGAGACGTAGGAGCAAAAGTCTCAGCTTATCGTTGCTATAAAAAGTATACTCGACTGGCTATAGAGGCATTATCATTGTCATGTCTACGCTTTCATGATTTTCGCAGTTCAAACTTTGCACTGAACTAAATTAGGGTCTATAGGCTTATCATAAATTACGATACTACGATCGTAAAACAAATGGAGATTGTTAACAGTCTGATAAGAGTTGATTATACGAGATTTACGTTAATTGTTTCTTATGACTTGTTGTTCGCGATGTGTTTGCGAACTACAACGCACCCAACACTCACCTGGCGTATAGATGGGATTGATGGTTGTCACAGCCAACCCTGCCTCGATCCCGCCCAAGCACACAATGGGGTACTCCGGTAAATTGGGCAGACATATGGCCAGAACATCGGGCTTGCGCAACTTGAACTTCGTCTGCAAGCGAACTGCGAAGGCGGCACTCGCATCTCGCAGTTGGGCGAATGTGTACTGACGATCAGTGATCACGCACACCTGGATGCAAGAGATGCAAGAAGTGTTAGGATTAAAGTAGAGATTGCATATATTTCAGAGAAAGGGAGAGAGAGAGAGAGAGAGAGAGAAAGAGAGGAGTAATTATATTGATCTCGCCCGGGAAACTATTTTAAAGTATGTAAATTACTTATGAAATTGCGGGAAAATCAAAGTAAAGTGAAGAGAGAGGGAGAATAGCAGAGAGGGAGAAAGAGAGAGAGGGAGAGAGAAAGAGAGAAGAATCAGAACAAGAAACTATATTACAGTATATAAAGTATATTTGGAAGTAAGGGAGAATTGAAGTACAGAGAAGAGAAAGAGAGAGTGAGAGAGAGAGAAAGAATGAGAGAGAGAGTGAGAGAGAGAGAGAATGAGAAGAATAATACTATCGATCTTGTCCGGATAACTATTTTAAAGTATGTAAATTACTTATGAAACTGCGGGAAAATCAAAGTAGAGTGAAGAGAGAGGGCTAAGAGGGAGAGAGAAAAGCAGAGAGGGAGAAAGAGAGATAGGGAGAGAGAAAGAGAGAAGAATCAGAACAAGAAACTATATTACACTATATAAAGTATATTTAGAAGTAAGGGAGAATTTAAGTATAGAGAAGAGAAAGAGAGAGAGTGAGTGAGAGAGAGAGAGAGAGAGAGAAAGAGAGGAGTAATTCTATTGATCTTGCCCGGGAAACTATTTTAAAGTATGTAAATTACTTATGAAACTGCGGGAAAATCAAAGTAGGGTGAAGAAAGAGAGTTAAGACAGAGAGAGAAAAGCAGAGAGGGAGAAAACAGAGAGAGAGGGAGTGGGAGAAACTATATTAAAGTATGTAAATTACTTATGAAAGTAGAGTGAAGAGAGAGAGAGAGAGAGAGAGAGAGAGAGAGAGAGAAACAGAGGAGGAGAAAGAGAGAGAGGCAGAGAGAGAGAGAGAGAGAGAAACAGAGGAGGAGAAAGAGAGAGAGGCAGAGAGAGAGAGAGAGAGAGAAAGAGACAGAGACAGAGAAAACAATAAGAAAAAAGAAAGCACATGCTTCATATTGATCTTGTCCGGAAAACTATATATTTTATTATAGTTTATAAAATATATTTGGAAGTATGGAGAATTGAAGTACAATGAAGAGAGAAAAAGAGAGATAGAGTGAAAGAGAGGGAGAGAGAGAGAGAGAGAGAGAGAGAGTGAGAGAGAGAGTTAGTTAAAGAGTCAGCGAGAAAGAGAACAAGAAGGAAGCTAAGATAAAGCTAGGTTAGGAATGTGTTTCCTATGAGCCTTTAAAACATTACGGACGGTCGGGAATACTTTATCGTAAGACCTATGAGAGCATGGAGAAATTATAATTTACAAATATAAATAGAGCGTGCATGAATGTAGGAATCTGCATTCACCTAATCATAAAATCATAGAGGATTATCTAGGAAATATCATCAAGATAGATGAATAATATGTATAGGAACTCGAAACATATAAGAATCATTTTAAAAAAAGTTAAAAATACCATAGCATTATATTCCAGATATGTTTTGAACAGCAGGAGTTAAGGATATGTTCAAGGATTCGTGGCATTGAATTCTATTATAGTGTTTAGTGTTATTAATAATACTAAATTCGAGTATATTAAGTTCTAAATGTATTCAAAGCTGAAGTTACTGCTTGAAAACAGATAGATTATGTGAGATGTGTGTAATCTATATACATCTATAATCTTACAGTTGCCTCCAGCACAGCAAACGAGCTGAATGGTTGAACGACAGTGAAGCATGGCTACAACGACTCATTGAAGCTCGCTGTCGCTCTCAGTGTTTGAGTATGAAATTCCAACTTGAAACTGAAACTGAAACTGAAACTGGAAAGCCCCCAGCCATAGAACGTAATACGATTCAAAGGCAATTGTTGGCTTTAATAGCTGAGAACTGAGCAGGTCGAGTGCATTAACCGCAATTTTGACCGATTGTCAGCGAATGCGATGTTGTTCAGGGCCAAGTTGAAGGTCGCTATGAAGAGGGCTATATATTTATATTGGTTGTTGTTAAGGTTAATAACACATTTGCAAGTTAATAACATCTGAAGCACTACACTTTTAGATGGTACTGTTAGGGTGGCCCAAGCATGGTGCCTGAAGGGGTGGGGGAAGACTCGTTTATTTTGCGCAGTCAAAATTGGCATTAATATAAGATTGCGAATTATAAATAAAACGCGACACACACCCACACACACACACACACACAGACACACACACACATACGCTCAATGTGAGCGCGCAAACAAACAAGCGCATAAAAATGTTCAACTTTTTGTTGTTTGTTTCTTTATTTATTTACTTATTTTTTTTTAAATTAAAAAAAATCAAGTAAATTATACAAACAAAAAAAAAGAATACTGAAAAAAACTGAAAAATCGGAATCATTTCGTGCATTTGACGCGCGCTCTGCGTTCCACTTGAATTGCGACTGCGGCCACTGATCAAAGTTCAGTGGGGCAAAGTACAAAGTCTGCAATGAAAAGTTGCTACTGTATGCTGTCTGTGCGCGCGTCTCTCTCTCTCTGTGTATATATGTGACTGTGTATATCCATGTGTGTGTGAGTTTGTCTTGTTTTGTTTTGTGCGACGTTTGTTGACTTTTTCATTGCCCACAAAAAGAGCAGGGCAACTGAAGAGAGCAATTACGCGCTCTCACTCTCTCTCTCTCTCTATTTACCTCTCTCCCGCGACAGAGGACAGGCCCACAAAAAAGATGAGAAGAATACAAGCCGAAAATAACCATATATGTATGTACATATGTATGAATGTATGGGTTTCTATATGCATGTATGCATCATTTGCCGGCAATCAGGTTTTTGAACACACAATCAAAACAATCATAATTAGCATATATAAATAAACACATACATGTGTCTATGTGTATGTGTATGTGCGAGTACATCCGTATTTCCATACACATGTCCACTTATTATTTGCCAATTAAAAACATATTAACATTTTGACTCGTTTCGACGAGTTTAAACAAACAATTTTTGACGTAAGCAGCGACCGAGTGGGTACCCAAAAGTACAGCTTAAGACAGCAACAACTTTTGCTTCTAGTGAAGCAAACAGCGACGCAGCGCAGGCCGCGACTGCGTGTGTGCCAAATACACTGCCGCCCTCTGCTTCTGCAGAGGTAAGCAGTGCACCGATTGCTTTAGTATCGAAAGCACAGCTTACAACAACAATTGGAATGCTCTGCCGCCCTCGGCATCCACTGACGTAAGCAGTGCAAGCGACGCAGGCAGCGACTGCATTAATGCAAAACTACAGAAACAATAGCAATTGGGACGCCCTCTGCTTTTGCTGACGTCAACGCCTCACGCAATGCATACAGCGACTGCGTAGATGCCAAAAACACAGCTTACAACAACAATTCAAATGCTCTGCCGCCCTCTACTTCTACTGAGGTAAGCAGTGCATGCACCGCAGGCAACGACTGCGTTAATGCCAAACACACAGCAACAACAGCAATTGGGACGCCTTCTGCTGACGCATAAAGCGCACGTAACGCAGGCAGCAACTGCACAAGATCCAAAAGTACAGCTTAAGAGAACCAAAGCAAAGAGAGTTTTGCATATGCACCAAGTAAGGAGTTGGGTCAAAAAACTTGAGAAATATGAGAACTAATTTAATTATATATTATAAATATGGACACGCTAAATCACAATTAATAACATTGAGTTTGGACTGATTAAAAACGTTGTTTATCAAGAAATTGTTTAAGTTTGTGCAAAATATACATAGCTGTCAGTTGATAGCTAAGAACTTGGCAAGTACATGTGCACAGTACATGTGCGTGTGTGTGTGTATATTTTGATCAATGTAAACTTCAGTTGCAGTGGAAACAACTATGAAAATGGAATTTCTTGGCTGCCCCACCCTCCAAACCAGACGAGTTTTATGTGCGTGTGTTTCGCTCTGTGTGTGTGTGTGTGTGCGTGTGCGTGTGTTGTTTAGTTGTTGTATCTGTTTCTGTTTCTGTTTCTGTTTGTGTTTCTCTTACATTGCGCTGCTTATTGGAAATTGGCATTCAATTGGGGCGCGAGAAGGCGCAAGTTGCAAGTTGCACTTTGCACCAACGTGCAATGAATTTAATTGTATTTAATTTGTGATTTGATGTACGTATGTATGCATGACCCCCGATTACTGACTTTACACAGTTAGATAGTAGACTAGTTCAACTGCTCACACACACACACACACATACAAGTGAGGGCAATAAATTTCAATGAACAACATTTGCACTTTGATTCACTGAGCGAAAAGTGAAAAGTGTAAACAGTACGACAAAGACGAGAGGCAAAGAGAGCAGCTCGAAGAGAGGCTGGGCGAGCATGTGTGCATGTAAGAGTGTAGAGTGGCGAGTGCCGAGTGGCGAATGGTGAGTGGGTGGTATGGGGAGGAGGGGTGAACGCGTGGGAGCTGGCAGCTTATGCAAGTGCAAGCGACAGTCTATCGCCTGCAACTATTTATAGATCATATCGCTGTCTCGCTCTTGCGCACTGCACATTTCGATTGGAAATGTTGATTGTGCTCGTAGTCCAATTGCCTTGTGACGAATTCGCATTTAAGGCGCATTTCCAGTTGGAGTCCCATTCGCTTTCTTATCAGGCAGACGTAAGGCAATTTAATGCCAACTCAATGCAACTCAACTCAACTCAACTTGAACTTGTCAGCCTGCCAGCCTGCCAGCCTGTCGGGCAATTGTACAGTAGTCCCCCCGTTCAAAGCACATCGAAATGGGGAATATTCAAAGTACACTTCAAAGTGTAGTATCAGTAGTAAATAGTACTCATATTATGATATTCAATATAAATACATATGTTTATGTGTTTATAAGTACGTTCTTATCTCGCCTTTCTTCCTCTTGCAATTCTTACTCGTATTTCGCATTTCACATTCTTCATTTCGTGCCTTCTCTTATCAGCCAGACGATCCCCCCTCCCCACTCACAGTATTCGCTGCACTAAGACACCCCCCACGAAAGCAAATGACCCATATAAAAATACCCTATGTTAATACGTAAACATTTCTATATCACGAGCTACTCGTGACTATTATGAGTATATTCATGCTTGTACTCATACTTTAACACACACACACACACACACACACACACACACACACTCGAGCACCTGTATTGGCATAGGTTCTGGTTCAATAAACTGCCACAAATCAAAGAGAAAGAATACGCGGAAAATGAAAGCCAACTGCTGCGATAAGTGTTGGGTGGGGCAAGTCAAGTGAGGGGATTAGATTCCAGATTACAGGGCTTTATTATTATTTACTGAACAATCTACTCAGCCTACGAAGGGTACTCTCCTCAGACACCCTACAGCACCTACCCTACGATCGGTACTTCTCTTTATGGTTCTTTGAACTTGCTTGATAATTGCCAATGACAAATACTTCTAAGGAATCGGTGGAAAGAGGTGAGAAAAGTACACTTTCACTTGAACTGCACAGGGTAGTTTGACACTCCAGATACCCTACAATCTGTAGTTCTCATCGGTAGTGCACTTTGAGATGAAAATAGTTGAAAGAACTAAGAAAATATTGAAGATTTCCGAAATGAGTGAGCTTTAACGCGTACCTAAGCACTTCGATAGACCCTACAGCACCCTACAATCGGAAGTTCACATCGGTAGTGCACTTTGTGTTTGTCAAACTTGATTGAAAATATAAAATATCAAATATCCCTAAGGAATCAGTTGAAATATCTGAGTAAAATACACTTTCACTTGAACTGCACAGTGTAATTAGACACTCCAGATACCCTACAGTCGGTAGTTCACACAAACGAAAGTAAAATCAGCTGTAAATCGAACTTAATAGAAAACACTTTCACTCAAAAATGTGCACTTTGTATTAACGTGGAATTTCGAATGCAGTTAATGAGCACAATGCATTCTGCTTTGACACGTGTGATTTGTGAGGTGATAAGAGGTTTATTTTTGATTTTTGATTTTTGTAGACTTACCGCCGCCGTGGAGTTCTCCCACTTTTTGAAGTCGCGCCAGACGTACTCGTGCAACGGTACGTTGGGCACCTTGATGGGGTCAAAGGGCGATGTCTTGTAGTAACCATCCTCGGCGTTATAATGCAGAAACTTGTCACGCTCGTTGATGCTTTGAGCGCGCTCAACGCTCGCAGTGTTGCGCTGTCGGCGGTTTGTCGAAATGGCACGAGTTGCTGCACCACCAATTGTGGTTGCGGCGCTGCGCAGTCGCAGCATCTGAACGGCGGTGTTAACTGGATACATAATCAATGCTTTGCTTAACGAACTCTCTTTGCCTAGCACTCTCTTTGAGTTGAGCTCGAGCTATGTTTGAGTTGAGTGTGAGTTTGACTTGAGTTTGAGTTACGTTAAGTTGCGTTCAGTTTTATTTATGTTACGTTGTTGTTGGTTTTGCTTATGCTGCTTGCTGCTTGCTGCACACACGTCTGCTGCTTTGAAGTGCTGGGGCACGACTGTCAGTTGGCGTCGCAGCGAGACCGTTGCCGGCTCGCCGGCTCACAAAAATAATACACACCAATGTGTATGTATATGCACACACACAAACACACACACGCGACTAGTCAGATCGCGTTGGCGTTAAAGTGGCATTCGTTGTTGTTGTCTCTTTTTTTTTGTTTTTACTTTTGTTTTGTGCTTCTTTTGCGCCTACCCGCTGCTTTGTTGTTATTGTGCTGCTGCTGCGTTTACACGATCTCTTGCTCTCTTCTGCGCTCTCTCACACTTGCTCTCGCCGTGGGACGCTTTGTGCACGATGCTTACGTACTGCGGCCGCTGCCGCTGCCGCTGCCACTGTCGCTGTCACTGCCGCTGCCGCTGCCGATGTCACTGCCTCTCGCGCTTGCTCACTGATCATCTGTAACAGTAAACTATCGGCAATTATGCAATTGCATTAGTGTGTAAGCAAGTGAATGCACACTCACATATGTGCATGCATTTAACAGTGTTAGCAGAGTTGGCAAAGCGCAGCTCACAGTGTTCAAAAATGCTGCAAGAGAAAATAGTAAACGCATATAAATATACATACATATGTGTAAATATTTATGCAAATTTGTTTGTGTTTGTTTTTAGCTATTTTAAATCGCATTTACAATACAGCTCAGCCCACTCTTTGTCTTTGTCTGCCATGTATTTCAATTCTCTCATTACATACATACATATGTATCTATTTTTACCCGTTTCGCAATACACGTAATTGAAATTCATTCCATTTGAGATGAGTATTCAATTTACACCCCCAAGCACATATGTACATATGTATGTATGTATGTATGTATGTATGTACGTACATCCAATGCTATGTATGTGCATATTTGTACAAAGAACCCCCCGATAAGCTACAGTTATCGCCTTCTATTGTCTTCTAGACGTAAATTCCGTCACAATATTCCGTCCTTGTGAGCATGACTTGCGATTGTGTATTGTGTGTGTGTGTTATCTTGGGCATTGTATGAGTATGTATTATTATAATAATTAGTATTATTAGGCGGGTGTAAAGTGCTGAATACCAACGCTGATTAGCCTAGTAAGTAACTAAATATAAAACGAGCACTAAGACTATCAACTAGATCAGACTAATCAGCGAGTCAAACTTGGATTACACAGGCTCAAGGCCTTTGAATGCGCAACGAAGCTGGAAGCGCACGGGAAATGTGAGTGGAATGTGGAAAGTGGATAGTGGATAGTGGAAAGTGGGAGGGGAAAGAGTACCGATATATGAGGAATGAAACTGTTGAAACTGTCTTTGGGGCTTGTGGTTTGTGGCAAGCACAGGGCATTCAACTCTGAGGCGCTGAAATTAGTGGGAAATGTTGTTGCATGTGGTTTTTTGTTGCTTTCTGTTGTATGAAAAGTTTTGAATGTCAGTCGTAGCTCCCGCACACCCTCACACACACACACAGACGCACACTTACGTTGCTTTAGGGTATTTCTAGCTCAAGGCCAGAGACAGAGAAAGAGAGAGAGAGAGAGAGAGAGAGAGAGGGAGGGGGACCCATGCATACTAGCTACAAGTGTCGTCTTCTTGATTTGAATGTGTTTCTCGTCTTTTTCTCTCCTCTCTCTCTGTCTATCTCACTCCCCCATCATCACATGCTACAGGTTGCTCGACTTTATCATCAACTTTGCTGACTACAATAATTGCATTGCAATTTTGATAACAAATACTCTTTACGCTATTTGTAGGCATGTCTGACCGACTGACTAAGAGGTATTAATATTTTTAGTGACAAATAAAACCGGAAAAAAAGCAACAAAATTGCTGCTTGTACTTTGCACTTTGACTTTAGCAGAGGTACGTTATACAGTTATAAATTTATTGAGCGAAATTCTAATTGAGTTCATAATCGTTTTAAGTTTCAATATGCAGAGTTATCGTGACAAAAAGTTATCGTGAAGTCGTCAATAATAATTAACGCAGCGCAATACAAATTTAATTTAAATTTTACATCAATTCTTCAATTATTAATATTATTTATAATTTTTAATTTAATTTTGATTATCAAATTATTTAATTTATGTTTTCTGACAGCTTCCCATTGTTATCAACGATATTCATTTGCATACATTTGTTTTCTCTTAAATGTGGACTTACGCTTTTCAGCTCCACTCTCTCGCCTCTCTTTGTTCCTGTCTGCTTTTGAGAGAGCATACACCGTTCGTGCAAAAGTTTCTTGCTTACTTTCTTGTTGCGCCTTCCACAGTCTGTGAACTTTGGACTCAGCGTTGAGCGCTTAGCGTCTGTCAAATTGTTAGTGCCTTCGTTTTCAATTCGTCGCAGTCGCAGTCGCTGTCGCTGTTGACGTCACAGTCACAGTCGCTGCAGCAGGCGCAAGTCGCAGTCGCAGCACAAAAATAAATTGTAAAGAGCGCCAAACGAGTTTGACTTGCTTTGCTGTTGCTGTTGTTATTGTTGTTGTTGTTGTTGCTGCTGTTGTTGTTGTGTTGCTTTGCTGTTTTGATTTTGATTACACTTTACAGTTGTTGTTGTTGTTGACGTTCAAGCTGTTGCTGCTAAACGTGTGTGATGCTTGCATATGTTTGCTTCGACGCTTTTACTTTTAGTAATTGCTTTAAATTGTAATTAATTAGTCATTAATTTCACTCTAATTCAATTTGCACTAATTTCAGTTTGTCATTGAATTGCGTTTTATTTTGCTTCTGTATATGTAAATAATTGCCACAGGTTTGCTTTCCACACACACATACACTCACACTCACAGAGTCACACACATGCACATGCGTGATTCTGGCGCGCAATTGTAATCGCTTATCGTTAATCCTTAATCGTTAATCGGTTTCCTGCCGTTTTCTGCGTGCCGCTTCGTCCAGCGTCTGTCTTGCAACTGCTGCGTGCTGCGTCTTTTGAGTTTGAAGCCTTCGCAAGCCACCCTTGTCACAGTCTGGACTGCGTAGTGGAAGGGGGTTGGTTTATATCAGCAGCAGCGCCCCCTTCCCCCAATCTCTCACTCTCTTAGGGCAGCACATTTGCGCAGGCGCACGCGCAGCCAACAGACAACAGATGGCGCTGCAATGACTGTGCCCGTAAGCTTTGGCCAATGCAAAAGCTCAAGCTTGCTTCTGCTTCTGTTTCTGGTTGTGAGATGAGATGCGACAGCAAATAAAGCACGACTTGAGCTTGAGCTTCAGCTGGAGCTTTAAGCTATGCGGCAGCTGTTCGCGTGAGTATTACGAGCGTGTTGGGGAGAGAGATGGGTAAAGAGAGAAGCCGAGCAGCCGAGCAGCCGAGCAGCAGAGCAGCAGACAAGCAGAGAAGCTCGACGCCGCCAGAGTTCGTAACGGGTTCGTAGTCTACTTTTAGGTGCGTAACCGCGCGCAACACACGACTGAACGAACAACTGCAAATCTCACAAACAAATTACAAATTACAAATTACAAATTATAAATTCCAAATTATAAATTACAATTTACAAATTCCCACACTGAAAGCGTTGCCCAAAAGAAATGAAAGCAATTCAAATACAAAATCAAAGAAATAAAATATAAAAAAGAAATTATAAAATCAACAAAATAAATATTCTCAGTGTGTTGTGTCATTAGTTCTTGGTTCTTGTTCCGTTGCTTTTTTTTTGTATTTTTTTTTCGTATTGCTGCAAGAAAATCAAATAAAAATAAAGTAAAAGGAAAATTGAAGAAAACGTAGAAAATGAGGAAATGAGTGTGGCACAGAGAGCGGCGTGTGCGAGCCAAATATAAAAAAAAAAGGACAATCAAGTTGCAAGTCGCATGTCGCCTGTCGCCTGTCGTCTGTCGTCTGTCGCCTGTCGCAAGTCGGCAATTGTTGCATATTTGCCACGACAACAACTACACTTTTTGTTTGTTTGTTACAGTGTATAATCCCTAGAAATAAATGCATTTTTTTTCATATTTTTTTGTTCTTTTTCTAAACAAACTGCAGTGCAAAAAGTGAAAGGCGGAAAAACGCGTTAAAAGTTATCAGAAATATCAACAACAACAAAAATTTAAATAAAAAAAAGTGACAAAAGCAAAAGACGAGACAAAGAGCGAGAGAGAGCGAACGAGCGAGCGAGAGAAAAGAGAACGAAGCAGAGCAGAAGAACAACAGTAAAAACATAAACATAAATAATAAGCAAAGTAAATAAAAGCGAAAGCAAGCGATAAGAGCAAGCAGGAAAGAGGAAAGAGCAAAGAGGAAAGCGGAAGAAGGAAGAAGGAAGAAGGAGCGAGGCAAAAGGAACGAGGAATACATTATTATTATTATTCACATAAAAGCAATCAAAAAAGCAACAGCAACAAAAGGTAAACTCACTATAAGAAAAACTCACTTTAACTCTCCCCCCATCCGCCCTATCACCCCTGCCCATTTGCCATTAGTTGTCCCTCGACTCGACGAACTTGTCTCCTTTCGCTGCTTGCTATTGTGTAATGAAGTTTGCTGCTTCTTTAGCCACTTCTTTCGGCTAAGGACGATTGCCGCTAACGCCGTCTACGTTACGCACAGCGAGGCAGCTTTTAACAGCGAGGGGGGAGGGGGCAGGACGAGGGACAACCAAGAAGCGCTGGCAGCACTCTCAGAGAGCGAGAGCGTGCGGCATAAACACACTTGTAATTGTTGTTCGAACTTTGAACAATGCAACTTCTCATAGTATTTGTTATTATCATTGTTGTTCGTCTTCCTCTTGTTGTTGTTGCTGTTGTTGTTGTTGCTGGCAACTCGAAATGTGTGTCAGTTGCCCAAGTTGTTGTTATTGTTGTGCGCCGTTGTTGTGGTTTTTGGAATTCCCTTTTCCCTTTTGCGCAATTATGTCAGCAAATAACAAAAAGAAAAAAAAACGTTAGAGCACGAAAATGCAGAGGAAAAGCAAAGCAAAAAAGTGCCACAACAATTGGTCGTTGTCTTTTTCAAGTGCAGCCTAAAAGTATGCAGCATAAAATATCTAAAAGCTGCGCTACCTCACACTCAGCCACTCTCGCTGTCGCTGTTGGTGTCGCTGCCACCGTCGGTCGCTGGCGCTGCTGCGGTTGCATAAGTGTCAACCACATACAGTTTGACAAGTGAAGTTTCATTTTGTGTGGCTTAAAGTTGCCAAAAGGCTTTCAAATACCCCACAAGCAACAACAATGGCAAGCGAATTGACGACGCCAACGGCGACGGCGACGACGACGAAGACAGCTACAAGAGCAGCAGCAACAGCAACAGCGACAGCGACGTCGGCGTCAGCGTTAGCGTCGCAGCCAATGAGACGTTGAAGTGAAAGGCAAATGTGACACACATACAAGCAAACAAGCATGACTCGCTCAGCGTGCCTGCGTGTGTGTGCGGTTAGCGAAATGAGAGAATAATAAAACGGCAACTGAAACTGTAAACTACTTAAATATTTAAAGCAATTGCAAAAAGGACACTTGTAAGTGTGTTTGTGTGCGTGTATATATATATGTGTGTGATTTGTGTGTGTGATAAACACAATAATAAAAAAAAAGGAAAAAATGACAAGCAAATCTATTGCTGTACAACAACAACAAGAATAACAACAAGAAGCTGGCAAGCGAGTCAGATTAAGGTTAGTGAGAGCGACAGAGAGAGAGAGAGAGTGAGAGCGGGTAAGAGAGGGAGGGGGTATGTCGCTTGCTGCTGTTAACATCTAAAATAAAATGAAAATTGTGATAGCAATAGCAGCTGTCGCTGTTGTTGTTGTTGTTGCCTTTGCAAACATTTGTTTTTCTCGCCATTTTCTTTTCACATTTTTTTTTTTTTGATATTTGTACTTTTTTTTACATTTTTTTATATTTATTTATATATTTTTAATGTTTTATTATATCATTTTTATATATATATATATTTTTATTTTTTACATATTTTTTACATATATATTTTTTTATTTTAATATACAATTATTACACATTTTTTATACATATTTTTTATATGTTTCTTAAACATTTATTGCCTATATTTTTCTATGTATTTTATAAATTATGCCAACTTTTTTTATTATATTATTTTTTATATTTATTTTGTCTGCTTTCAGGCGCAAATGTGTTTCTTTTGTTGTTGTTGTTGTTGCTTTGCATATTTAATATGGCAAATCGTAAATGCGATTTGAGCGTGTGTGTGTGTGTGTGTGTATGTGTGTGTGTTGTTGTGCCTAATGAAGTGTAGCCCACGCTTATTGCTTGACTGAATATGCCAAACCTCAACTTTCTCTCTCTCGCTCTCTCTATCTCTCTTTCTCTGCATGCCTATTTCCTTCTCCCTCCCCCACTCTCTCTCCCTCTCTCCCCCTCTCGCTCTCACTGCTGACAACATGTTTATTTATTGCATAACCACAAAGCAAATGCGTAGCTAGAGAAACTGACCAACAAAAGTCACAGCCAATCAATCAGTTGCTCTGCTTGTCTCTCTGCCAGGAGCGTGGGGAGCGGGGCTGCTGCGGGGCGTGGAGGAGGGTCAGTAGAAGATACGGTCACATTTGTGCATTCATCTAGGATGACTAAGCTGAAGCGGCTTAACACAGGTGTGCGACACGGGGAAAACGAAGTTGGCACAACAAATGGCAAGCGAGGCAGCTGCCACACTTGCCACACAGCAGACAGAACCAGTTGAGAATTCTAAGTGCCACACATGCTGCAGCTATGCCCCTCTCTCTCCCACTGTTTACTCAATCAGAGCAAAGTTTATTGAACAAATTCAAAAGGGAAACTGTTTTCTGCTCTTTTTGGCGATTTGCAAGAGAATTTGTCAATTGGAACGACTTAAAACTGCCAACAACCTAAAGCAGTTCAAAGTATACCCTGTAAAATGCTCTGTAGTAAAAGTATTTCCATATTTATTGCTACTAAACTTAAAATATCCCCATTGTTAGTGGCAATTTGTCAAATCGAATGCAATTCAAGCTGAGCAATCATGCAATTCATCTCATCTTGCTTGCGCACCAAAGCTGACTGCTACATAACTCAACGAACAAAGCGCAAGCAGTTCAATTTGCTTTCTTTTGCGATTATCTTTCTTATTTATAGAGCGAATTCGATGAAACTTTCAGCATTGCTTCTCTATAGTGTGCTTTGAGCAACTGAAATGTTGAACTGGAGAGCATATGCAGGCACCTTCCTGCCCAATTTGGTGTCTCTAGCTCTTAGAGTTGCTGAGATCGACGTGTTCATACAGACAGACGGATAGACAGACAGACAGATAGACAGACATATAGACAGACAGATAGACGAACGGACTCGGCTCTTGAAACTGCTCAGGAATATATATACTCTATAGGGTCTGCCACGCCCTCTTCTGCCTGTTACCTACGCTATGCACAAAGCTAAGGGGTATATTCCTTTACAGGGTATATGAATTACACACAAGAGTGTGCCAATTCTTTGGAGTTGTTGCGCTCGCTTTAAGCCAACTTTCGGCAACTCACAGCCAAGTTCTTGCTGAATAAATTGCAGCACGCATAATTGCCACAATTTGCCATAAGTTTGGCGTTTTACAGGCGAAATGGCAGGTTGAACTGCGTCTTTTTTTGCATTTAGGCCACAAAATTGTCACGTGTTTTGAGCCAAGTTGCAAATAATCAATTGCCAGCCGAAAGGAAGTGCCCCCCTATCTCCCTCTCTCTCTCTATCGCTCTCTCTCTTGTCCAATTGCCTTTCCTCCTGCATTCTCTCTCTCTCCCCCCCCCCCCCCCTGGCACTCTTTGTTTCTACACATTCGCCAGATTGGTTGGCCATGCGCCTTCTGCTTCCGTTTCCGCCGTCTGCGTTTCCTGCTTCCCGAAGAGTCTTTAACTGTTTTATTGCTCTTGCCACAAGCGTTGATACAGCTCCCCTGCCCCTAATCCTGCTGCTGCAGCTGCGGCTGCTTCTGTTGCCCCATTTTGTGGCATGCAATGCGCTGCAACAACAATAACATTTGTCAATGTGCTTATGATGTGGTTGGCTCAAGCGGAGGGAACAGGTCACGGGGTCAGGGGCAGGGGGCATTATTACCACCTGCTGACCTCCGTTTACATTTGTGGCATGTCCTGTTCTGTTCTGTCCTGCCTTGTTCTGTCCTGTCCTGTCCTGTCCTTGTCCTCGTTGACCTTGTGTCAAGTGCTTGCGCTGAAGATTTGGATATTCAGATGTTGAGGCTGTCGTATCAAAACAAGTTTATTAACGCAGTCTGTCTCGCTTGCACACACACACACACACACACTCTCTCTCTCTCTCTCTCTCTCTCTCTCTCTCTCACTCTTGCTGCTTTGTACCATGGGCAACTTGACAATTTCTCTTTGAAACTAAGTTCAGTTCTCAGCTGCAGTTTCTTCCGCTTCTTTTGGCAAAGTGGGCGTATCCCCGCCCCCTTTTCTTATCAGCTGCAAATTTGTTCTAGTCCAAGTTAGCCGAACTTTTGAAAGAACCTGCAGCACTTTTTGATCTTCCTCAACTCATATTACCTCATAAGCCAATGAAAGTTATGCAGATCCAACTACTATAGCATATAGCTGCCATCGGAACAACCGGAGCAATACAAAAATATGTAAAGAAATATGTAAATTATATAATGCGAAGTATGATCTGTCTAAAGTTAACTTCTCTCTTCTTGAAGTGCTGGAAAGTTCAAGTTTGCCAAAAAAATCCATAATTCATAAATGTTTATTGCGAACAAAAATAATTATTGAAATTGCTTTAAAAAAATAAATAATAAAAAATAAATAAAAATAATAAAATAATAAAAAAATAAATAAATTATTAAAATTTAAAAAATTATAATATTAAATAGTAATAGTAATAATAAAAAAATAATAATAATATAATAATATTTTTAATAAAAAATGTACTTATTTAACTCAATTTATTTATTTATTTTTAATGTCGACTAAATGTTAATAATAAATTTTAAAGAAAATAAATTATTTCGTAACTAAAAATAGAAACAATAATAAAAATAATATTAACAATAAATGACAATATATATTTGTTTAATAAAAAATTTACTTATTTAACTAATTTATTTATTAAATATTAATAATAAAATTGAAATTATTTCATAATTAAATAAACCAATAACAATAATATTATAAACATTAAATAAAAATATATATTTATAATAATAATTTACTTATTTATTAAGTTTTTTAATAATACAAATTGAATTGAAAGAAAAAAATAACTAAAAGAAAAATAATAATAATAATATTTTCAATAAATAACACTATTTATAATAATAGTTTATTGAATTTAATTAAATAATTTTTTTTTGTTTTTCATGTAGATTAAATATTAAAATCGTAATAAAAATATATTATTTATTACTATTTCATAATGCAAGTGAGAAATAATAAAAATAATTATAATAAAAAAAATAATAATCAAAATAATATTAATAATAATAATAATAATAATAATAATAATATCAGTAATTTTAACAATAAATAATTTTATATATATACAATAATAGTAATTAATTAATTAAATTTTTTATGTAAACAAAATATTAAAAATAAAAATGAATGAAAAAATGAAATTACATTTAACTTTAATTTGATTTATTTTTTTAGCTATTATCTTAGTAAACAATTTATTTTTTTATTATAATGTAATATATATAATATTATAAAGTAAAACTAAAGTTAAATGTAATTTTAAGTTTAGGGATGAAGAACTCAAAAATAATACAATTGATTCGGATTTCAACTGATTGATTTTTCTTGGCTTCAGATCAATGAGAACTATGAGTAGTAAGTCTGCTGTAATTAGCACAGAGTAGCGAGCAGAAGTAAAAGGAACAGAATAATCAATTTGATTTAGTAACTCATAGCATTCAATAAAAATAATAATAATAATAAAAATAATAAGAACAATAATAATAATAATAATAATAAAAATAACAAGAATAATATAAATAATCCAAATAATAATGCCATCAAAAGTTCTTCAATTTGATGTGCTTAATGTGCTTAACTGCTTTAATAGTTAAGTGCATATTAAATGGCCAGCTCTAATTAATTTGTTATTTTATTTATCCTCTATTCATGCAAAGTTGTAACGCAAAACAAAAAATGTTTTCATGAATTAAATTGCATTTCAGTTAAGCGCACTTTAAAGTTATCCAACTCAGCAAAACTAATTAAAATGCTGAAAGCAAAAAAAAAACTGTGAATTGAATATAAATGTTAAATGTTAAATGCTTAATGCTAAATGCATTTTTTATATTTCTATAAAACAAATATGAATTGTGGAGGTAAACTGAATAATTGCCCGCTTTGAAGAGACTTTGAATAATGTAAATATATATTTAATCCATTTATATTTAAATTAAGTTTAACTTCTACATTCTAATTTCTTAAGGAAATACAAATATAGTAGATAAAATGTGCAAGTTGTCCATGGTGCGTGGTGTGCCGGGATGTGTGTGGAGATCGATGCCTGTCAAACTGTAGCGCCAACTTGACGCCTATATATTTTTTCGTAGCATACTTTTCAGCGCCGGCTCAAAGCACGTGCGCAATATGAACATTTTTCGACTGCTTTTCGTTCATTTCTTTCTTGCTCCTTTGCTCTTTTTGCTGGATGTTGTTTTTATGTAAATGCGCGTGTGTGTGTGCGAGTGTGTGTGTGTGTGTGTGTGTGTGTGTGTGTGCGAGTGTGCGTGTATGTGTGTGTCCCTAAGCAGCTTGTACGCTCACATGCGCTCGCTTGCTCATTGCTTTTAATAGCCAACAACACGCTACGCATTAATTTATGACTTACATGTTGTTGTTGTTCTTGTTGTTGTTATTATTGTTGTTGTTGTTATTATTGTCGAGAGTGGTAAGTGGTGGTGAGGATGGTGTGCGGGTTGTATAACAGGAAGTGGGATGGGGTAGGGGGCGATGGGGCGATGGGGCAAGGAGAGTGAGGAAGCTTTTAACATACTCAGCAAACGGCAAACGCATTACAGCTTCGTGTGTAATTAAAAATTAAAGCGAATGCTTGCTGCCGCAGTGCCTGCCAAACTGTAGACGCCACGTTGGCGTCTGACAAACCAGAAATAAAAAAATCGCAGCATACTTTTCGGCTGCCGCTGTAAAACTATTACACTCATTGTAGGCCTTGCTGTTGGCGCTCTCTCCCTGTCGCTGTCTCTCGCTCTCTCTCTCTTTCTGTGTGGTGGGCGGGGCAGGACGCGTGCTTTGCTTGCCTTTTTAATACCCTGTAAGCGAGAGTATTATAAGTATATTCAAATTGTAGGCAGCAGGGCAACCTATAAAGTAGAAGTAGATATGTATATGTATGTGTATGTATGTATATGTATATATGTGTATGTATATATGATGAAACATTTAAGACTGGTTCGTCCGTCTGTTCATTCTTTCTTTTCTAGAAACGCTTCGATCTCAGCAACTACATGAGCTAGAGTCTCCCAATTGGGCATTTCTGTTCCTTTATACCACAAGCACTTATAGTTTACGCCAAATTTTTAAGACCTACACCAACGTAGTCTCATAAATCGTTAAGCAAGCTAACTGCTGCGCTCAACTGAATTAATGTCCAAGCAAAACTGTTGAGCAACGAGGCTGTAAGAGTTCATTAAGATCGCTGCATAAATAAGAAAGATGAGAATTTGCATTGCAGCAATTCATCAGTTATTATTTTCACAGAGCCCAGCACAGGGTCTTTCGCTGTCGCGTGGACTCGATTGCAGCCTTTGCGATTTGTATTTGCTTCTCTTGTATTTTTTTTCTATATATATTTTTTTTTTTGTTCCGATTTGTCGTGTTTCTTGGCTGTGCTTTGGCCTATTGTTTGCTTTGCATGTGTGTGTTAGTGTGTGTGTGTGTGTGTTGGTGTGTGTATGCTTTCTTACTATGTCAATATTTTTTGGCGTGAGCCTTTGCTTTTAGCCACATGACAAGTAAATATGGCTCAAATAAAACAAAGAACAAATTGCCGATGTCGATGCGAAAGTCGAAGTCGAAGTCGAAGTGAACGAAAGTCGCTGCCTGTCTTCGTCTTCGTCTCCCGTTATCGTCTTGTTCCGCTTCGCTTTCTGCTCGGTTTTGCCACTCAGCTTCTGCTTTAGTTGCGAGACAATGTGCTAAACTTCTGTCCAACTTTTTGTTGCAATAGATTTTTATTTTTATTTGTTGTTGCGTCGCGCAATCGAAAAAGTTTTTATGACACAATTTCCTATTCTCCTTTTGTGTTGTTGTTGCCATTTGGCTTTTCTTCTTTCGCTTCTTCATGCTCTGCTACTTGTCTTCTCTCTTGGCACACTTTCGATTTTCGATTTGGCATTTGGGCTAGAGGGAGGGGTAGGGGGCAACTAAGACTGTTGACTGAGTCACAAAAACTTCAAGCGTTCAAAATCGAAATGGACGCCAAATTGACTCGATACCCACACAGAGCAGAGAAAGAGGAGGAGAGTAGGAGAGCAGGAGAGGAGGAGAGAAGGCGGAGCTGGTGTGGGTGCAGGGCTGCTGTATTGCTGCTATTTTTAGACACAAAACTGGGGCGTCAAGTGTGCGTGGGCGTGGCATGGCAAGCAAACGGCTCAAGGATACGGAATGTGTCGCTGGTCGCAAAATGCAAAGAAGTTGCATGCAAGAAATGCCATATCAGTGGCAACAACAGCGACAAGGGAGGAGTATCGACACGGGAGGTGGTGGTGCCGGGGGCAGCAGTGGTCTTCGGTTTAGACAGTAAAGCGAAACGACGCTTTGCCATTTGCCGCGAAAGAAAGCAAAACGAAAACGAAAACGAAAATGAACACGAAACGAAACGAAACGAAAGAAACTCAAGAGGAAATTATGTGTTGCATACTTACGTGCGCCGCACTGACCTTGCGTGTTGAGCGAGCGGATGAAGTGGGCAAGGGGGTGACAGGGGTGGCAAGACAGGTGCATGTCTCTACCAATGTGTGTGTGTGTGTGTGTGTGTGTGTGTGTGTGTCCATGTGTTTTATTGCTCAGCACGTTTTGGGGTACAGGTACTAATTGGATAGGGAGGAAACAGGCGGACGGACAGAGCAATGGACAGGGGGACTAGGCCAAAAACCGAATCGATAAGGAGACGCATCGCATCGCATCGCATCGAATTTGCAGCTACGTTGCGTGCAACGAAGCGAACTGGCCCCCAAAAGCTGATAAGCCGCCACAACAATAAAATCAAATCAAATCAAGTCAAATCACGTGCCCAGCCCCCCGAACCTAACACTTCACCCTCCTCTCAATCTCCGGCTACTTGCAGCCCCATTTAATGCTGGCAATGTGCGAATTTGTGAATGCTCGAATGGTCAGTATCCACTCGCTGTGAGTTGCCATTGAATGCATTCGTTGCTACAGCCAAATAGATTGATTGATTTATGAGTCGTTCATAGAAATCGTTGCGGCATGAACTGAATCACGATGTGATTGATTTCACGGTTCGTGATCAAATGCTACACACACACACACACGCACACACTCCTAAGTCCTTAAGTGCTTTGATGGCATGAACTCAATAAATCCACTTCAGTCTTCGACCGCAAGTTAACCAAGACAACACAAAGAATTCCCGTGCAGAACAAGTCGACACTTTTGAGTGAGGCCACATGCTGTTGGAATGTCCTGGGATATCTAGCTAGCGAGTGAGCTGCCTTTTTCCGAAAGGATTCTCTGTGTGTTTTCCTACAGATAAATGGCTTTCTCTCCCAAGGAATTTTTTTCTTTTTAGCATTTAGTTATATTGCATTGTTTCCATTTTACGCAACTTTACTTCACTCAATTAGTTCAGTGGGGCTTTCGTTTGGGAGAGGTAAAGCATTGGGTATACTTTCCGAATGGGTTGAGCTCTCCTATAACTAAATATCTATCTACCTTAAAGGATTTCCATCTTCTTTCAATTGAAGTATCTTTGATAGTCTTCTTCTTAAAAAGCTTCACGGGCAACTTCGCTATGAAGAACAGATTTCCTTTATTGTAAGCAGCTGGCAGCTCCTATAACTTCCTAAGGGGTTAGGTATATTTTCCGAAAGGGAATAACTTCCCAGATCGATCCCTGTTCATCTCATTTCCATTTAAGCAGCCTTAGTTACTGTATATTCAAAGAGTTTCACTTCTCTCAGCGAGTTCACAGAATATTTTCTTAATTGTAAGCAGCTGGCAGCTCCTATAACTTCCTAAGCGGTTAGGTATATTTTCCGAAAGGGAATAACTTCCCAGATCGATCCCTGTTCATCTTATTTCCATTTAAGTAGTTTAAGTAACTGTATATTTAAAAAGTTTCACTCCCAGCGAATTCATAGAATATTCTCCTTATAACTAACGATTTCCTTCATCGGAAGGGATTCTCCGAATCTGGAATTTCCTGAAGAGTTAGTTATATTTTCCAAATAGGTTGCTTGGGTTTTTATACATATCTCCTTTTATTCCACTTATCTTCTTCTCAACAAGTTTCACTTCAACTGCGGTTTTCCTATAGAACAACCGACTTCCTTTAACGCAAAGTGTAAGCTTACTTTCTTTGATCTTATCTAGAGCAGATATACGCGAAGAAGTAAACTTTCCAAGCGACAAAGAATCCTCTGTTATAAATTTAGCATTTCTGTTTGCTTAGAAGTTCTCTTTTATTGCCGATTGTTGACTGTTTTCTAAGAATTGTCCACTTGTGCTTTGGAGTTACTTTTAACCCAAGAACAGAGCTTCTTCCCTAAGGATTCTCCGAAGCTCAGGCAGAGCTCTCCTTACTGCAGTATGTTCCTACCTTTCTTTGCAGTTTTCTTAAGGCATCCTCTTCATTTCCAGATGGTGCTTTGTCCTAAGAAGTTTCGTTGGTTTCACCCTACAGCACAAGGGATTTCCTTCAACGCATTCAATTAGTTGCCTTCGATCTGAAGCGTCATCTTCTGCTAATTATCAATAGGCATCCATCTTCGTTAGTTTAACTCTTTACTGTAGTAGAAGTTTTCTTGTCTGCAAGACAAGCTTTGTTCCCAGAACTTCCCCTCCGAAGATGGAGGACTAATCGTTCCTTTTCCCAGGCAAGTTCTTCAACTGCAAGCAACTATTTTCATTCCCAAAAACTTCCCGTAGATGGTTGCTTAATTAAGACAGATTATGCTCTAGTTTGTTTAAGAAAACTCTGTTCAGTCAACTGTCCGAAGTACTCGGAAAGCAGTGGCAACTCTTGTAGGGTATGCCAGCTTCGGTGTGGCGCGAATTTCGTTAGCGCTCCTTGTTTCTGATTAATCAAATGTCTGGCCTAGTTAGTTGAAAGCCCAAGGCGGTTGCAGGCTAGCAACTTGGTTGCCCGGCACGCAGAGACCCCATAACCCCACGTAAGCGGCTCCAGGCAATGGCCCAAGTCCCCGCAGTCCCCGCACCCCCTCATTCCCTCATTCCCTAGCAACTGCCAACGTCTGTTGACTTGGCATAATCAAGGTTAAGCATATGCATGTATAAACTACGAGCTCTATATATGTATATTTAGAGGTCTAGAAAGAGAGAAGCGGGTAGAGCAGAGTGGAAAAAGAGTGTGCGAAAGTGTGAGAGAGAGAGAGACGAGGGTTTTGCTTTGCTCTTGACAGCGGCAGGAAAATGTCAATCAATTAGAACTAGGGTGACCCAGAGAATCAACTCGAGCTCAAATTTGTGTAACAGATGAAACTCAAGTCGAGCAGACAGCACCTTTGTATTGATATGAAAATGCTAAGTACAGGAATGCTCTGATTCCATCTGCACATTCCAACATTCTATTAGGCGTTTGCCACGCCCACCACACAAGCATTGTGTCGTTGCGGTCTTTTGTTTTGGTTAGCTCGTGTGTTTGTGTTGTGTGTAATTGTTGCAACAATTGAGTGTGCGTGTGTGTGTGTGTGTGTGGGTGTGTATGGGTGTGTGTGTGTGTGTGTGTGTGTGTGGCAGTTAGAGAGCAAAGCGGCAAAGGGGTCAAAGCAGGGCCAAGGAGGCCAACGCAGGGCAAAGCGGGGAGACAAAGCCAAAGCAAATAAGCAAAACATATTATGTAGTACGTGTATTTGTATTTGTATTTGTATAACCCATGCTACTAGGCAATGCCACAACAACAACACAACACAACAACAACAACAACAATAACTTAACAACAGCACAACAATTGTTGCCTGTGGAGCTTTTGGTTAGCGCAAAAATGCTTTGAGAACGAAGGCAAACAGAGCAAACGAGCCTCGCTCTGGCAAAGGAAAGGGGGAAAGGCGACAGGGAATTTAAGTAAATTATATATATATAAATGTAGATAAATGTGCATATATGTGCATATATGTTATTGTTGCGGCTTGTTGCACATGCAACTGCAACTTTCATACAATGCGTTTCATCAAAATGTCACAAACATTGATGAAAGCCAAAGCAAGCTGAACGGTTCATGCCTTCCTTGCTTGCTTCCTTGCTTGCAACACATTGGGTTGCTCCTTGGTCACGGCTAATCAGAGATAATCAGCAAAGCAAGCGGTTCAATTAACAACACTGCAACTCGAAGGAGCAGCAGGCGGGGGCGAAACAAACGTATTACAAAATACATCATTATCTGACTCTCGACAGAGTCAGTGAAGCAGAGAGCAAAATTGCATTTGCGGAAAAGCAAAGAAAAAGCTGATTGAAGTGAGCCAGTAAGCAATGGGAGCGTGGGTGTTGAGTGGGATGGCGTAGGTGGAGTGGGAGTGGGAGTGGGAGAGGAGGGAAGGGGGAATAAATTGCTTTAGCCTAGCTTAGAACAATTCCAATTCAATGTTAAGCCCATATCGAGAAATAATGATATTTGAGCGCACTCGAGTCTTGGCATTTGGCATCCTTGGCACAAATTGCAGGCTGACCCGCTGCACTAGTGTATGCACGACTGCGAGCTACCCTGCAGGCAGACTCTCAGCTGGGCAAACACGTATTCTACAGAGCAATACATTAGAAGACAGATGAACAACATTGTATGAACGAAGCGATTGTGTTCTCTTCTTCTTTCCGCTATTGAGCTCTGCTTCTTCTTCGTCTTAACATTGTTTCTCATATATGCTGATCAAGAATGTGTGCACTTTATGGGCTCGGAGCTACCTCCTTCTGCCTGTTGCGCACATTTCGCACTCGACAAACTTAATAGACTATGTACGCTCAAGTACAGAGTCTCAAAACTAATGTAAAGTAAAACTGCGCATAGTATTTAGCAAACTTGAAGTCTCTCGGACAGACGGAGGCTATGCAACTAATATACCACTTGAATGTGCACAATATCAATGCGCACAGGGTATAAAAAGCAAAGGCCAATTGAGCTTTCCGAGAATCGCCTTAAGATACGACTTTAAACAGCAGCAACAACTAGGAAACGGCAAACCGGGAAAGGTTTCATCAATTTTTAACAAGCTCGCAACGTTAGAGCAGAAGTGAGAGACAGAGAGACAGAGAGAGAGAGAGAGAGAGAGAGAGAGAGAGAGAGAGAGAGAGAGTCAAAGTTGCAGATAGAACCAAAGTTACCAAGATGCTCCACTTGGCAGCTGGGGTGTGTGTGTGTGCTGAAGCGGCAGCTGCCTGTTGCCTGCTTCATTTACTTGATGACACAGCCTCATAAATAATGCTCGAGCTCTATTAATATTTGAAATCCAACGGAAATTAAATGTTTGCACGATATCAAAAACAAGGCCAACAACAACAACACCATCAGCATCAACAGCCCGATGAACTTTTTACCAGCAGCTCCCGTTGGCTTCATTGGGGAAAAGCGACAACTGATCGCCAAACATTGAGGCAAACTGCAAATTGCCAGCTGGCCAGCAAGCTAACAAGCTAACAAGTTGGCCTTGCCAGCTCAAATTGGGCAATAAGACTAAAGAACTTAAATTACTTTGCTAAGCCGAACAAAGCTAGCAAGAACTTGTTGGAGCAGGAATAGTTCGATAGGAAGCCAAAGACTGGAAAGACTTTCTTAGTTGAATCTGGGGAGTCTTGGGAGAGATTTGAGAACTTAAGTGACTTTTTAAGACCGAAACAAGTAAAGCAAATGAACTTTCTAGAGAAGGAATTATTAGGTTTGCAGAGAGCTTTTAGAAGGAAGAAGGAAGGCAAGTTAATGGAAGGAGTCTTAGACACCTTCTTAGAAGGAAGAAACTTCCTTAAGGAAAGTTTTTGGGACTCATATGCTTTACAGACTTTATCGGGAAAGACTTGCGAAGTTAACTGACTTTTTGAAGTCTAACCTTGTAAGGTAAGGGAACTTTCTAGAGAAGGAACTTATTAGAGAAGGAGAAGGAAGTTCGATAGCAAGGCAAATATTGGACAGACTTTCTTAGTTGAATGTCTCGGGAGAGACTTGAGAACTTAAGTGACTTTTTAGCAGTTAAATAAGTATAGGAAAGGCACTTTCTAGAAAAAGAAGGAAGAAGGATTGACTTAAAAGAAGCAGTCTAAGACACCTTCCTAGAGTGAAAAAGCTTCCTTAAGCAAAGATGTTGGGGATCATGTGCTTTACAGACTTTATCGGGAAAGACTTGCGAACTTAGCTGTTCCATTGAAGTCTAACTTTGTAAGGTAAGGGAACTTTCTAGAGAAGGAACTTATTAGAGAAGGAGAAGGAAGTTCGATAGCAAGGCAAATATTGGACAGACTTTCTTAGTCGTATGTCTCGGGAGAGACTTGAGAACTTAATTGACTTTTTAGCAGTTAAATAAGTATAGCAAAGGCACTTTCTAGAGAAGGAAATGTTGGGTTTGCAGAGAGTTTTTAGAGCGAAGAAGGATTGACTTAAGGAAGCAGTCTAAGACATCTTCTTAGAGGGAAAAAACTTCCCTAAGCAAAGAGGTTGGGGATCATATGCCTTACAGACTTTATCGGGAAAGACTTGCGAACTTTTTGATGTCTAACTTGGTAAGGTAAGGGAACTTTCTAGAGAAGGAAACTCAGCTAAATAGAACTTATTAGAGAAGGAAGAGTTCGATAGGAAGCCAAAGATTGGAAAGACTTGATTGAAGTAGAGCAGAAAGGGAAACAGTCCAAGCAAATTGATCGAGCATAAGAGAAAGATACAAAGAGAGAGCGAAAGAGTGAGTGAGAGAGACAGAGAGAGAGAGAGGCGAGAGAATTGTTGGTGTAATAAACGGAAAATCTTTGACATTCTCACCTGGAAATTGGATGGCGACGCTGTGCAACAGCAATTTGTAGTCCATTTGGCCACTTGGCCTTGCCACTCGTGTTAATTTTTATGACGTACTTTAAGTGAGCCATAAAATGGAAGAAGCAAAAGAAACGAGCGAGCAACAAGAAAGAAAACATGGTGGGGCATGCAACATGGGGCAGCAACTGCGAACCGAGGGGACAGAGACGGTGGCTTATCGCAGTAACAAATTAAAATGTATGACCAACCCATTCAGGCTGACAAAAGCTGGGGAGCGGGGCGAGAGGAGGTGGACTGCGGCAAGTAGCAAGTGGCAAGTGGCAGGTGGCTGGTGGCTGGTGGCAGGTGGCAAGCGGCAAGTGGGGCAAGGTGAAACTGAAAGCCAAACGTTGACACGTGGTGGCTGTCGCCTTCGACGAGCGAACATCAGCAGAGCATCCAAATGAAGTGAGGGTGCACCACGGGAGGGGCTCTTTGAATAAGGGAGGGAGGTGTGTGTGTGTGTGTGAGTGTGTGTGAGTGTGTATTTTGTTGGTCATTCGGTCGCCAAACGACGTCAACAGGAGAGAGCCAAAGTTGATTGTGGTTCAGCCAAGCTCTAAACCACAATCCCGCTGCCCACATTCACCGCTTACCCTCGCCTACTCCCCCTCTCTCATACGCTGCTGCCCCGCTCGTGCGTCGTCGACTGGGAGTTTGGTGTTTTCGGAGGGGGAGGGGCAAGAAATGGGCACAGTTTTGTGGTGTTTCATTTAAAATGCATGTGCAGGAGACATGCCTGATTGCAGATCCTTTCAGTTATCCTTTTCTCCTTGACGAAATATTGACAAGCCGAAGCAGAAAGAGAGAACGAGAGACCGAGAGAGAGAGAGAGAGGGAGTCCATCCGTGTTTGGTTCGCTGACGTCAGCGCTGAGCTAGTCAACTGGCCCGCAGTCCTGTTTATCCTTAATTAAGACTCACAATAAGCTTAATCTGGGCGTGCTGTCCGCCGATTAAGTTGCACTATTGCAAACTTTTATAAACTGGGTCAGCGAAGTTGTGTTTAGTTCGCCCATCCAGCTACCCATCTCTCTCATACACACCCCACCACCCCCCTGTCGCGCTACCAACGCACTAAAGTCGAGCAAAATTCATGAATGCCTGAGAGCGTTTTTGGCTGAAGTGCGCGTATCCTGCTAATAAGGCAGTAACTACGTCAAGAACAATCCACAGTCCAGGCACAAAAGGACTTCTCTCTCTCTTTGCCTCTCTCTCTCTCTCTCTGGTTGTTGCTTGAATTTTAATGAAATTAAAGATTACTGAGCTCAACAGCAACAACAACGAGAAGGAGAACAAGAACGGGAAAGTGTAGGAGAAAGAGAACGCTAACAACAGCAGCTGCATCATTATCATAAGTTAAAACAACAAGCGTAGGTGGAATGCAAAGCGTTAGCTTTATAATCTCACTTCAATGAGGTTGAGTCTGAGTTTGAGTTTGAATTTGGTGCTCATAATGTTGAGCTCTGCGCCTGGGAAAGCCTACGCTTGACACCACGCAATTAACATACAACAGACAGCTGAAGCTGAAGCTGAAGATGCCCTAATTACAGTTAGTTCTGCAACAGCAAAGTATCTCATTCAATTTTGATTATAGAGCACAAGTCTAGCCCAACTGAGGTATACTTTAGTTTGTGTGACTTTCTTTGTTAAGCGCTTCCTTAGCTAGCTCCTTCTACATACATATATATATACATATACATATGCTCACATATATAGACATACATATCTGTTTCAGTTTCTAAGCAAGCTATTCGCTCAGTGTTTAAGTTACCTCAATGAAACTTGAAACAGATACCTCTCTTTGCTACAGGCCGGACATATATTAGAATCAGCCGAAACTAAGCACTATATCATAGAATATAGAATATAGAACATTGAATATACAATATAGAATATCGAATATCGAATATAGAACATAGAATATAGAATATAGAATATAGAATAGAGAATAGAGAATAGAGAATATAGAATATGGAATATAGAATATAGAATATAGAATATCGAATATCGAATATAGATATAGAATATAGAATATAGAATATAGAATATAGAATATAGAATATAGAATATAGAATATAGAATATAGAATATAGAATATAGAATATAGAATATAGAATATAGAATATAGAATATAGAATATAGAATATAGAATATAGAATATAGAATATAGAATATGGAATATAGAATACAGAATATAGAATATAGAATATAGAATATAGCAATTTAGAATATAGAATATAGAATATAGAATATAGAACATAGAATATAGAATATAGAATATAGAATATAGAATATAGAATATAGAATATAGAATATAGAATATAGAATATAGAATATAGAATATAGAATATTGAATATAGAATATAGAATATAGAATATTGAATATAGAATATAGAATATAGAATATAGAATATGGAATATAGAATATAGAATATAGAATATAGAATATAGAATATAGAATATAGAATATAGAATATTGAATATAGAATATAGAATATAGAATATAGAATATAGAATATAGAATATAGAATATAGAATATTGAATATAGAATATAGAATATAGAATATAGAATATAGAATATAGAATATAGAATATAGAATATAGAATATAGAATATAGAATATAGAATATAGAATATAGAATATAGAATATAGAATATAGAATATAGAATATAGAATATAGAATATAGAATATAGAATATAGAATATAGAATAT